>JANJGN010001439.1:0-52500 GCA_026770705.1 Isurus oxyrinchus
TGATGGGAGAGTTAGGGGATTAGAGGGATGGTCTTCGATGGGAGAGTTAGGGGATTAGAGGGATGGTCATTGATGGGAGAGTTAGGGGATTAGAGGGATGGTCTTCGATGGGAGAGTTAGGGGATTAGAGCGATGGTCATTGATGCGAGAGTTAGGGGATTAGAGGGATGGTCTTCGATGGGACAGTTAGGGGATTAGAGTGATGGTCATTGATGGGAGGGTTAGGGAATTTCAGGGATGGTCATTGATGGGAGGGTTAGGGGTTTAGAGGAATGATTTCCATTGATGTGGGGAGAGGTGAGGGATACATTCGCTTGATGATCTATTACACCAGGTGCTCCAATCCCTGTCCCCTGAGCTGAAATGTTCTCCTCACTCTGAGGGGTTTAAACTGAATCCTTCCTGTAGTTTCAGCTGAGCTGAAGGTTCCTGTGGTCCAGGTGATGGATATCGAGCAGCAGGAATCCTCTGGCAATGAATCCACCAGCACCCTGGCCTGCTTTGTGTCTGGTTTCTACCCAGGAGACATCTACCTGACATGGAGATCCCAGGACAGTGAGGTGACAGACGGAGTGACCACCTTCCCAGTGACCACGGACAGTGAGGGGACTTTCCATGTGGTCAGTCAGCTCTCTGTCCCGTCAGAAACCAGGGAGAGAGGCCAGACCTTCAACTGTGTGGTGGGACACCAATCCTTAAAGGAACGGATAGACCGACCAGTCAGAAAGGAACCAGGTAAAGATGATTCCTGTCAGCATTAAAGTTGTGTTGTTCATTGATTCATTCCCTGGATGTGGGCATCGCTGGCTGGGCCCAGCGTTTATTATCCATCCCTAATTGCCCCTTGAGAAGGTGGTGGGTGAGCTGCCTTCCTGAACCACCGCAGTCCCTGTGGTGTAGGTACACCCACAGTGCTGTTAGGGAGGGAGTTCCAGGATTTTGTCCCTGTGGTGTAGGTACACCCACAGCGCTGTTAGGGAGGGAGTTCCAGGATTTTGTCCATGTGGTGTAGGTACACCCACAGCGCTGTTAGGGAGGGAGTTCCAGGATTTTGTCCCTGTGGTGTAGGTACACCCACAGCGCTGTTAGGGAAGGAGTTCCAGGATTTTGTCCCTGTGGTGTAGGTACACCCACAATGCTGTTAGGGAGGGAGTTCCAGGATTTTGTCCCTGTGGTGTAGGTACACCCACGGTGCTGTTAGGGAGGGAGTTCCAGGATTTTGTCCGTGTGGTGTAGGTACACCCACAGCGCTGTTAGGGAGGGAGTTCCAGGATTTTGTCCGTGTGGTGTAGGTACACCCACAGCGCTGTTAGGGAGGGAGTTCCAGGATTTTGTCCCTGTGGTGTAGGTACACCCACGGTGCTGTTAGGGAGGGAGTTCCAGGATTTTGTCCCTGTGGTGTAGGTACACCCACAGCGCTGTTAGGGAGGGAGTTCCAGGATTTTGTCCCCTGTGGTGTAGGTACACCCACAGTGCTGTTAGGGAGGGAGTTCCAGGATATTGTCCGTGTGGTGTAGGTACACCCACAGCGCTGTTAGGGAGGGAGTTCCAGGATTTTGTCCCTGTGGTGTAGGTACATCCACAGTGCTGTTAGGGAGGGAGTTCCAGGATATGTCCGTGGGGTGTAGGTACACCCACAGCGCTGTTAGGGAGGGAGTTCCAGGATATGTCCGTGGGGTGTAGGTACACCCACGGTGCTGTTAGGGAGGGAGTTCCAGGATTTTGTCCCTGTGGTGTAGGTACACCCACAGTGCTGTTAGGGAGGTAGTTCCAGGATTTTGTCCCCTGTGTGGTGTAGGTACACCCACGGTGCTGTTAGGGAGGGAGTTCCAGGATTTTGTCCCTGTGGTGTAGGTACACCCACAGCGCTGTTAGGGAGGGGAGTTCCAGGATTTTGTCCCTGTGGTGTAGGTACACCCACAGTGCTGTTAGGGAGGGAGTTCCAGGATTTTGTCCGTGTGGTGTAGGTACACCCACAGCGCTGTTAGGGAGGGAGTTCCAGGATTTTGTCCCTGTGGTGTAGGTACACCCACAGCGCTGTTAGGGAGGGAATTCCAGGATTTTGTCCGTGTGGTGTAGGTACACCCACAGCGCTGTTTGGGAGGGAGTTCCAGGATTTTGTCCCTGTGGTGTAGGTACACCCACAGCGCTGTTAGGGAGGGAGTTCCAGGATTTTGTCCCTGTGGTGTAGGTACACCCACAGTGCTGTTAGGGAGGGAGTTCCAGGATTTTGTCCCTGTGGTGTAGGTACACCCACGCTGCTGTTAGGGAGGGAGTTCCAGGATTTTGTCCCTGTGGTGTAGCTACACCCACAGCGCTGTTAGAGAGGGAGTTCCAGGATTTTGTCCCTGTGGTGTAGGTACACCCACAGCGCTGTTAGAGAGGGAGTTCCAGGATTTTGTCCCTGTGGTGTAGGTACACCCACAGTGCTGTTAGAGAGGGAGTTCCAGGATTTTGTCCCTGTGGTGTAGGTACACCCACAGCGCTGTTAGGGAGGGAGTTCCAGGATTTTGTCCCTATGGTGTAGGTACACCCACAGCGCTGTTAGGGAGGGACTTCCAGGATTTTGTCCCTGTGGTGTAGGTGCATCCACAGTGCTGTTAGGGAGGGAGTTCCAGGATTTTGTCCCCTGTGGTGTAGGTACACCCACGGCGCTGTTAGGGAGGTAGTTCCAGGATTTTGTCCCTGTGGTGTAGGTACACCCACAGTGCTGTTAGGGAGGGAGTTCCAGGATATGTCCGTGGGGTGTAGGTACACCCACAGCGCTGTTAGGGAGGGAGTTCCAGCATATGTCCGTGGGGTGTAGGTACACCCACAGCGCTGTTAGGGAGGGAGTTCCAGGATTTTGTCCCTGTGGTGTAGGTACACCCACTGCGCTGTTAGGGAGGGAGTTCCAGGATTTTGTCCCTGTGGTGTAGGTACACCCACAGTGCTGTTAGGGAGGGAGTTCCAGGATTTTGTCCGTGTGGTGTAGGTACACCCACAGCGCTGTTAGGGAGGGAGTTCAGGATTTTGTCCCTGTGGTGTAGGTACACCCACGGCGCTGTTAGGGAGGGAGTTCCAGGATTTTGTCCCCTGTGGTGTAGGTACACCCACAGCGCGGTTAGGGAGGGAGTTCCAGGATTTTGTCCCTGTGGTGTAGGTACACCCACAGCGCTGTTAGGGAGTTCCAGGATTTTGTCCCTGTGGTGTAGGTACACCCACAGCGCTGTTAGGGAGGGATTTCCAGGATTTTGACCCAGCGACAGTTAAGGAACGGCCGATATATTTCCAAGTCAGGATGGTGATGTGATTGGAGAGGAACTTCCAGTTTGTGTTCCCATCTAACTGCTCAGTTCCGATCTCTGTAGCCCCCTCGGTTAGACCACACTCGGAGCACCGTGCACAGTTCCGGTCTCCGTATCCCCCTCGGTTAGACCCACACTCGGAGCACCGTGCACAGTTCCGGTCTCCGTATCCCCCCTGGGTTAGACCCACACTCGGAGCACCGTGCACAGTTCCTGTCTCCGTATCCCCCTCAGTTTGACCACACTCGGCGCACCGTGCAAAGTTCCGGTCTCCGTATCCCCCTCGGTTAGACCACACTCGGAGCACCGTGCACAGTTCCAGTCTCTGTGTGCCCCCTCGGTTAGACCACACTCGGAGCACCGTGCACAGTTCCAGTCTCCATAACCCTCAATTAGACCACACTTGGAGCACCGTGCACAGTTCTGGTCTCTATATCCGTCAGTTAGACCACACTCGGAGCACCGTCCACAGTTCCAGTCTCCGTAACCCCATTTCGGTTAGACCCACACGCGGAGCACCGTGCACAGTTCCGGTCTCCGTATCCCCCTCGATTAGACCACACTCGGAGCACCGTGCACAGTCCCGGTCTCCGTATCCGCCCTCGGTTAGACCACACTCAGAGCACCGTGCACAGTTCCGGTCTCCGTATCCCTCTCAGTTAGACCACACTCGGAGCACCGTGCACAGTTCCGGTCTCTGTATCCCTTTCGGTTAGACCCACACTCGGAGCACCGTGCACAGTTCCGGTCTCCGTAACCCCATTTCGGTTAGACCACACTCGGAGCACCGTGCACAGTTCTGGTCTCCGTATCCCCTTCAGTTAGACCACACTTGGAGCACCGTGCACAGTTCCGGTCTCCGTATCCCTGGATTGGACCACACTCGGAGCACCGTGCACAGTTCCGGTCTCCGTATCCCCCTCGGTTAGACCACACTCGGAGCACCGTGCACAGTTCCGGTTTCCGTATCCCTGGATTAGACCACACTCGGAGCACCGTGCACAGTTCCGGTCTCTGTATCCCTGGATTAGACCACACTCGGAGCACCGTGCACAGTTCCGGTCTCCGTATCCCTGGATTGGACCACACTCGGAGCACCGTGCACAGTTCCGGTCTCCGTATCCCTCAGTTAGACCACATCCGGAGTACCGTGCACAGTTCCGGTCTCCGTATCCCTCGATTAGATCCATACTCAGAGCACCATGCACAGTTCCGGTCTCCGTATCCCTGGATTAGACCACACTCGGAGCACCGTGCACAGTTCCAGTCTCTGTATCCCTCAGTTAGACCACACTCGGTGCACCGTGCACAGTTCCGGTCTCCGTATCCCTGGATTAGACCACACTCGGTGCACCGTGCACAGTTCCGGTCTCCGTATCCCCTCGGTTAGACCACACTCGGAGCACTGTGCACAGTTCCGGTCTCCGTATCCCTGGATTAGACCCACACTCGGAGCACCGTGCACAGTCCCGGTCTCCGTATCCCTGGATTAGACCACACTCGGAGCACCGTGCACAGTTCCGGTCTCCGTATCCCTGGATTAGACCACTCTCGGAGCACCGTGCACAGTCCTGGTCTCCGTATCCCTGGATTAGACCCACACTCGGAGCACCGTGCACAGTCCTGGTCTCCGTATCCCTGGATTAGACCGCACTCGGAGCACCGTGCACAGTCCCGGTCTCCGTATCCCTGGATTAGACCACACTCGGAGCACCGTGCACAGTTCCGGTCTCCGTATCCCTGGATTAGACCACACTCGGAGCACCGTGCACAGTTCCGGTCTCCGTATCCCTGGATTAGACCACACTCGGAGCACCGTGCACAGTTCCGGTCTCCGTATCCCTGGATTAGACCACACTTGTTGAGCAGGGACAGCGACACAGAGAGAGGGAGTGAAATGTTGTCTTGCCCCAGGACTCTATTTGATGTTTCTGGTTAGTCCGGTTCTATCGAGATGATTCCTCTTTACAAGTCGATTTGTCTCCCTCTCAGTTCGACCTCCGACCCCTCCCTCCGTCCGGATAATTCCTCCATCGATCCGGGAGATTCTGACCAATCAGACGGCCACGTTGAGCTGTGTTGCTACGCTGTTCTACCCGGCGACAATCTGGTTCCGGTGGTTCCGGCTCAGTCTGACATGTCGGATCGTTCCCAGACATCGCTCCCTGTTGGGAATCTGGACGGGACCTCCAGCAGCAGCAGCATCTTAAGAGTGACAGCCGAGGACTGGAGTTCAGGCGGCAGTTATACCTGTCAGGTCGCACACGAGGCATTGGCAACCCCACTCAGCCGCTCTGTCAGTGTCCGAGACAGTGAGTCCCTGCTCAGCCCCAGGGGGGAGGGGGGCTGAATGTAACAGGGGCTGCTGGGCAGGGGAAGGGCATCTAGATAGGGTTAGCGGATGAGTGGGATGGTCTTCGGTGAGAGAGTGAGGGGATTAGAGGGATGGTCTTCGATTGAAGAGTTAGGGGATTAGAGGGATGGTCTTCGATTGAAGAGTTAGGGGATTAGAGGGATGGTCTTCGATGGGTGAGTTAGGGGATTAGAGGGATGGTCATTGATTTGAGTGTTAGGGGATTAGAAGGATGGTCATTGATGGGAGAGTGAGGGGATTAGAGGGATGGTCTTCGGTGGGAGAGTTAGGGGATTAGAGGGATGGTCTTCGATGGAAGAGTCAGGGGATTAGAGGGATGGTCTTCGATGGGAGAGTTAGGGGATTAGAGGGATGGTCTTCGATGGGAGAGTTAGGGGATTAGAGGGATGGTCTTCGATGGAAGAGTCAGGGGATTAGAGGGATGGTCTTCGATGGGAGAGTTAGGGGATTAGAGGGATGGTCTTCGATGGGAGAGTTAGGAGTTTAGAGGGATGGTCATTGATGGGAGAGCGTGGGGATTAGAGGGATGGTCATTGATGGGAGGGTTAGGGGATTAGAGGGATGGTCTCGATGGGAGAGTTAGGGGATTAGAGGGATGGTCTTCGATGGGAGAGTTAGGAGCTTAGAGGGATGGTCTTCGATGGGAGAGTTAGGAGCTTAGAGGGATGGTCTTCATGGTTTAATTGGGACATTAGAGGGATGGACCTCAATGGGAGTGTTAGGGGATTAGAGGGATGGTCTTCACGGGAAGGTTAGGGAATTAGAGGGATGGTCTTGAATAGTTGAGTTATGCGATTAGAGGGGTGGTCTTCAATGGGAATGTTAGAGGATTAGAGGGATGGTCTTCAATGGGAGAGTTCGGGGATTAGAGGGATGGTCCTCAATGGTTGAGTTATGGGATTAGAGGGATGGTATTCAATGGGAGGGTTAGGGGATTCGAGGGATGGTCCTCAATGAGAGAGTTAGGTAATTAGAGGGATGGTCTTCAATGGGAGAGTTAGGGGATTAGAGGGATGGTCTTCGATGGGAGAGTTAGGTAATTGGAGGGATGGTCTTCAATGGGAGAGTTAGGGGATTAGAGGATGGTCATCATTGTAGAGTTGGGAGATTAGAGGGATGGAATTCAATGGGAGATTTAGGGGAATAGAGGGATGGTCTTCAATGGTTGATTTATGGGATTAGAGGTATGGTCTTCAGTGAGAGAGTTAGGTGATTAGAGCGATTGTCTTTGATGGGAGGGTTAGGGGATTAGAGGGATGGTTTTCGATGGGAGAGTGTGGGGATTAGAGTGATGGACTTCGATGGGAGATTTTGGGAATTAGAGGGATGGTCTTCAATGGTTGATTTATTGGATTAGAGGAATGGTCTTCAATGAGAGAGTTAGGGGATTAGAGGAATGGTCTTCAATGAGAGAGTTAGGTGATTAGAGAGATGGTCTTCAATGGGAGAGTTTAGGGTTTAGAAGAATGGTCTTCGATGGGAGTGTTAGGGGATTAGAGGGATTGTCTTCGATGGGAGGCTTAGGGGATTAGAGGGATGGTCTCCGATGGGAGAGTTAGGGGATTAGAGGGATGGTCTTCGATGGGATAGTTAGGGGATTAGAGGGATGGACTTCAATGGGAGAGTTGGGAGTTTAGAGGGATGGTCTTCGATGGGATAGTTAGGGGATTAGAGTGATGGTCTTCGATGGGATAGTTAGGGGATTAGAGGGATGGTCTTCGATGGGATAGTTAGGGGATTAGAGGGATGATCTTCATGGTAGAATTGGGAGTTTAGAGGGATGGTCTTCGATGGGATAGTTAGGGGATTAGAGGAATGGTCATTCAGGGGAGATTAAGGGGATTAGAGGGATGGACATCGATGGGAAATTTAGGGGATTAGAGGGGTGTTCTTCGATGTCAAGGTGAGGGGGTTAGAGGGATGGTCTTCGATGGGAGATTAAGGGGATTGAGGGATGGTCTTCGATGGGAGGGTTAGGGAATTTCAGGGATGGTCATTGATGGGAGGGTTAGGAGATTAGACGGATGGTCATTGATGGAAGAGTTAGGGGATTAGAGGGATGGACTTCGGTGGGAGAGTTAGGGGATTAGAGCGATGGTCATTGATGGGAGGGTTAGGGGTTTAGAGGAATGATTTCCATTGATGTGGGGAGAGGTGAGGGATACATTCGATTGATGATCTATTACACCAGGTGCTCCAATCCCTGTCCCCTGAGCTGAAATGTTCTCCTCACTCTGAGGGGTTTAAACTGAATCCTTCCTGTAGTTTCAGCTGAGCTGAAGGTTCCTGTGGTCCAGGTGATGGATATCGAGCAGCAGGAATCCTCTGGCAATGAATCCACCAGCACCCTGGCCTGCTTTGTGTCTGGTTTCTACCCAGGAGACATCTACCTGACATGGAGATCCCAGGACAGTGAGGTGACAGACGGAGTGACCACCTTCCCAGTGACCACGGACAGTGAGGGGACTTTCCATGTGGTCAGTCAGCTCTCTGTCCCGTCAGAAACCAGGGAGAGAGGCCAGACCTTCAGCTGTGTGGTGGGACACCAATCCTTAAAGGAACGGATAGACCGACCAGTCAGAAAGGAACCAGGTAAAGATGATTCCTGTCAGCATTGAAGTTGTTTTGTTCATTGATTCATTCCCTGGATGTGGGCTGAGCTGGCTGGGCCCAGCGTTTATTACCCATCCCTAATTGCCCCTTGAGAAGGTGGTGGGTGAGCTGCCTTCCTGAACCACCGCAGTCCCTGTGGTGTAGGTACACCCAGGGCGCTGTTAGGGAGGGAGTTCCAGGATTTTGTCTGTGTGGTGTAGGTACACCCACGGCGCTGTTAGGGAGGGAGTTCCAGGATTTTGTCCCCTGTGGTGTAGGTACACCCACAGTGCTGTTAGGGAGGGAGTTCCAGGATTTTGTCCCTGTGGTGTAGGTACACCCACGGTGCTGTTAGGGAGGGAGTTCCAGGATTTTGTCCCGTGTGGTGTAGGTACACCCACAGTGCTGTTAGGGAGGGAGTTCCAGGATTTTGTCCGTGTGGTGTAGGTACACCCACAGCGCTGTTAGGGAGGGAGTTCCAGGATTTTGTCCCCTGTGGTGTAGGTACACCCACAGCGCTGTTAGGGAGGGAGTTCCAGGATTTTGTCCCTGTGGTGTAGGTACACCCACAGCGCTGTTAGGGAGGGAGTTCCAGGATTTTGTCCCCTGTGGTGTAGGTACACCCACAGCGCTGTTAGGGAGGGAGTTCCAGGATTTTGTCCCTGTGGTGTAGGTACACCCACAGCGCTGTTACGGAGGGAGTTCCAGGATTTTGTCCCTGTGGTGTAGGTACACCCATGGCGCTGTTAGGGAGGGAGTTCCAGGATTTTGTCCCCCTGTGGTGTAGGTACACCCACAGTGCTGTTAGGGAGGGAGTTCCAGGATTTAGTCCCTGTGGTGTAGGTACACCCACAGCGCTGTTAGGGAGGGAGTTCCAGGATTTTGTCCCCTGTGGTGTAGGTACACCCACAGTGCTGTTAGGGAGGGAGTTCCAGGATTTTGTCCCTGTGGTGTAGGTACACCCACGGTGCTGTTAGCGAGGGAGTTCCAGGATTTTGTCCCTGTGGTGTAGGTACACCCACGGTGCTGTTAGGGAGGGAGTTCCAGGATTTTGTCCCCTGTGGTGTAGGTACACCCACAGTGCTGTTAGGGAGGGAGTTCCAGGATTTTGTCCCTGTGGTGTAGGTACACCCACGCTGCTGTTAGGGAGGGAGTTCCAGGATTTTGTCCCTGTGGTGTAGGTACACCCACAGTGCTGTTAGGGAGGGAGTTCCAGGATTTTGTCCCTGTGGTGTAGGTACACCCACAGTGCTGTTAGGGAGGGAGTTCCAGGATTTTGTCTCTGTGGTGTAGGTACACCCACAGCGCTGTTAGGGAGGGAGTTCCAGGATTTTGTCCCTGTGGTGTAGGTACACCCACAGCGCTGTTAGGGAGGGAGTTCCAGGATTTTGTCCCCTGTGGTGTAGGTACATCCACAGCGCTGTTAGGGAGGGAGTTCCAGGATTTTGTCCCTGTGGTGTAGGTACACCCACAGTGCTGTTAGGGAGGGAGTTCCAGGATTTTGTCCCCTGTGGTGTAGGTACACCCACAGCGCTGTTAGGGAGGGAGTTCCAGGATTTTGTCCCTGTGGTGTAGGTACACCCACGGCGCTGTTAGGGAGGGATTTCCAGGATTTTGTCCCCTGTGGTGTAGGTACACCCACGGCGCTGTTAGGGAGGGAGTTCCAGGATTTTGTCCCCTGTGGTGTAGGTACACCCACGGCGCTGTTAGGGAGGGAGTTCCAGGATTTTGTCCCCTGTGTGGCGTAGGTACACCCACGGCGCTGTTAGGGAGGGAGTTCCAGGATTTTGTCCCTGTGGTGTAGGTACATCCACAGCGCTGTTAGGGAGGGAGTTCCAGGATTTTGTCCCTGTGATGTAGGTACACCCACGGTGCTGTTAGGGAGGGAGTTCCAGGATTTTGTCCCTGTGGTGTAGGTACACCCACAGTGCTGTTAGGGAGAGAGTTCCAGGATTTTGTCCCTGTGGTGTAGGTACACCCACAGCGCTGTTAGGGAGGGAGTTCCAGGATTTTGTCCCTGTGGTGTAGGTACACCCACGGCGCTGTTAGGGAGGGAGTTCCAGGATTTTGTCACTGTGGTGTAGGTACACCCACGGTGCTGTTAGGGAGGGAGTTCCAGGATTTTGTCCCTGTGGTGTAGGTACACCCACAGCACTGTTAGGGAGGGAGTTCCAGGATTTTGTCACTGTGGTGTAGGTACACCCACAGTGCTGTTAGGGAGGGAGTTCCAGGATTTTGACCCAGCGACAGTTAAGGAACGGCCGATATATTTCCAAGTCAGGATGGTGATGTGATTGGAGAGGAACTTCCAGTTTGTGTTCCCATCTAACTGCTCAGTTCCGATCTCTGTATCCCCCTCGGTTAGACCCACACTCGGAGCACCGTGCACAGTCCCGGTCTCCGTATCCCTCTCGGTTAGACCACACTCGGAGCACCGTGCACAGTTCCGGTCTCCGTATCCCCCTTGGTTAGACCCACACTCAGAGCACCGTGCACAGTTCCGGTCTCCCTATCCCTCGGTTAGACCACACTCGGAGCACCGTGCACAGTTCCGGTCTCCGTATCCCCCTCGGTTAGACCACACTCGGAGCACCGTGCACAGTTCCGGTCTCCGTATCCCCCTCGGTTAGACCACACTCGGAGCACCGTGCACAGTTCCGCTTTCCGTATCCCTGGATTAGACCACACTCGGAGCACCGTGCACAGTTCCGGTCTCTGTATCCCTGGATTAGACCACTCTCGGAGCACCGTGCACAGTTCCGGTCTCCGTATCCCTGGATTAGACCATACCCGGAGTACCATGCACAGTTCCGGTCTCCGTATCCCTCGATTAGACCCATACTCAGAGCACCGTGCACAGTTCCGGTCTCCGTATCCCTGGATTAGACCGCACTCGGAGCACCGTGCACAGTTCCGGTCTCTGTATCCCTCAGTTAGACCACACTCGGAGCACCGTGCACAGTCCCGGTCTCCGTATCCCTGGATTAGACCACACTGGGAGCACCGTGCACAGTCCCGGTCTCCGTATCCCTGGATTAGACCACACTCGGAGCACCGTGCACAGTTCCGGTCTCCGTATCCCCCTCGGTTAGACCACACTCGGAGCACCGTGCACAGTTCCGGTTTCCGTATCCCTGGATTAGACCACACTCGGAGCACCGTGCACAGTTCCAGTCTCCGTATCCCTGGATTAGACCACACTGGGAGCACCGTGCACAGTCCCGGTCTCCGTATCCCTGGATTAGACCACACTCGGAGCACCGTGCACAGTTCCGGTCTCCGTATCCCCCTCGGTTAGACCACACTCGGAGCACCGTGCACAGTTCCGGTTTCCGTATCCCTGGATTAGACCACACTCGGAGCACCGTGCACAGTTCCAGTCTCTGTATCCCTGGATTAGACCACACTCGGAGCACCGTGCACAGTTCCGGTCTCCGTATCCCTGGATTAGACCAGACCCGGAGTACCATGCACAGTTCCGGTCTCCGTATCCCTCGATTAGACCCATACTCAGAGCACCGTGCACAGTTCCGGTCTCCGTATCCCTGGATTAGACCGCACTCGGAGCACCGTGCACAGTTCCAGTCTCTGTATCCCTCAGTTAGACCACACTCGGAGCACCGTGCACAGTTCCGGTCTCCGTATCCCTGGATTAGACCACACTCGGAGCACCGTGCACAGTTCCAGTCTCTGTATCCCTCAGTTAGACCTCACTCGGAGCACCCGTGCACAGTTCCGGTCTCCGTGTCCCTGGATTAGACCACACTCGGAGCACCGTGCACAGTTCCAGTCTCTGTATCCCTCAGTTAGACCACACTCAGAGCACCGTGCACAGTTCCGGTCTCCGTATCCCTGGATTAGACCACACTCGGAGCACCGTGCACAGTTCCGGTCTCCGTATCCCTGGATTAGACCACACTCGGAGCACCGTGCACAGTCCCGGTCTCCGTATCCCTGGATTAGACCACACTCGGAGCACCGTGCACAGTCCCGGTCTCCGTATCCCTGGATTAGACCACACTGGGAGCACCGTGCACAGTTCCAGTCTCTGTATCCCTCAGTTAGACCTCACTCGGAGCACCCGTGCACAGTTCCGGTCTCCGTGTCCCTGGATTAGACCACACTCGGAGCACCGTGCACAGTTCCAGTCTCTGTATCCCTCAGTTAGACCACACTCAGAGCACCGTGCACAGTTCCGGTCTCCGTATCCCTGGATTAGACCACACTCGGAGCACCGTGCACAGTTCCGGTCTCCGTATCCCTGGATTAGACCACACTCGGAGCACCGTGCACAGTCCCGGTCTCCGTATCCCTGGATTAGACCACACTCGGAGCACCGTGCACAGTCCCGGTCTCCGTATCCCTGGATTAGACCACACTGGGAGCACCGTGCACAGTCCCGGTCTCCGTATCCCTGGATTAGACCACACTCAGAGCACCGTGCACAGTTCCGGTCTCTGTATCCCTGGATTAGACCCACACTCGGAGCACCGTGCACAGTTCCGGTCTGCGTATCCCTGGATTAGACCACACTTGGAGCACCGTGCACAGTTCCGGTCTCCGTATCCCCCTCGGTTAGACCACACTCGGAGCACCGTGCACAGTTCCGGTTTCCGTATCCCTGGATTAGACCACACTCGGAGCACCGTGCACAGTTCCGGTCTCTGTATCCCTGGATTAGACCACACTCGGAGCACCGTGCACAGTTCCGGTCTCCGTATCCCTGGATTAGACCACACTTGTTGAGCAGGGACAGCGACACAGAGAGAGGGAGTGAAATGTTGTCTTTCCCCAGGACTCTATTTGATGTTTCTGGTTAGTCCGGTTCTATCGAGATGATTCCTCTTTACAAATCGATTTGTCTCCCTCTCAGTTCGACTTCCGACCCCTCCCTCCGTCCGGATAATTCCTCCATCGATCCGGGAGATCCTGACCAATCAGACGGCCACGTTGAGCTGTGTTGCTACGCTGTTCTACCCGGCGACAATCTGGTTCCGGTGGTTCCGGGCTCAGTCTGACATGTCGGATCATTCCCAGACATCGCTCCCTGTTGGGAATCTGGACGGGACCTCCAGCAGCAGCAGCATCTTAAGAGTGACAGCCGAGGACTGGAGTTCAGGCAGCAGTTATACCTGTCAGGTCGCACACGAGGCATTGGCAACCCCACTCAGCCACTCTGTCAGTGTCCGAGACAGTGAGTCCCTGCTCAGCCCCAGGGGGGAGGGGGGCTGAATGTAACAGGGGCTGCTGGGCAGGGGAAGGGCATCTAGATAGGGTTAGCGGATGAGTGGGATGGTCTTCGATGGGAGAGTGAGGGGATTAGAGGGATGGTCTTCGATGGGAGAGTTAGGGGATTAGAGGGATGGTCTTCGATGGGAGAGTTGGTGGAATAGAAGGATGGTCTTCGATGGGAGAGTTGGGGGATTAGTGGGATGGTCTTCGATGGGAGAGTTGGGGGATCAGAGGGAGGGTCTTTGATGGAAGAGTTAGGGGATTAGAGGGATGGTCTTTGATGGGAGAGTTGGGGGAGTAGTGGATGGTCTTCGATGGGTGAGTTGGGGGATTAGAGGGATGGTCTTCAATGGGAGAGTAAGGGGATTAGAGGGATGGTCTTCGATGGGTGAGTTGGGGGATTAGAAGGATGGTCTTCGATGGGAGAGTTGAGGGATCAGAGGAAGGGTCTTTGATGGGAGAGTTACGGGATTAGAGGGATGGTTTTCGATGGGAGAGTTGGTGGATTAGAGGGATGGTCTTCGATGGGAGAGTTGGGGGTTTAGAGGGAGGGTCTTTGATAGGAGAGTTAGGGGATTGGAGGGATGGTCTTCGATGGGAGAGTTGGGGGATTAGAGGGATGGTCTTCAATGGGAGAGTAATGGGATTAGAGGGATGGTCTTTGATGGGTGACTTGGGGGATAAGGGGGATGGTCTTCGATGGGAGAGTAATGGGATTAGAGGGATGGTCTTCGATGGGTGACTTGGGGGATTAGGGGGATGGTCTTCGATGGGAGAGAAAAGGGATTAAGGGGATGGTCTTTGTTGAGTGTGTTGGTGGATTAGAGGGATGGTCTTCGATGGGTGAGTTAGGGGATTAGAGGGATGGTCTTCGATGGGTGAGTTAGGGGATTAGAGGGATGGTCTTCGATGGGTGAGTTAGGGGATTAGAGGGATGGTCTTCGATTGAAGAGTTAGGGGATTAGAGGGATGGTCATTGATTTGAGAGTTAGGGGATTAGAGGGATGGTCATTGATGGGAGGGTTAGGGGATTAGAAGGATGGTCTCGATGGGAGAGTGAGGGGATTAGGGGGATGTTGTTCGATGGGAGAGTTAGGGGATTAGAGGGATGGTCTCAATGGGTGAGTTAGGGGATTAGAGGGATGGTCTTCGATGGGAGAGTTAGGGGATTAGAGGGAGGGTCTTTGATGGGTGAGTTAGGGGATTAGAGGGATGGTCTTTGATGGGAGAATTAGGGGATTAGAGGGATGGTCTTCATGGTTTAATTGGGACATTAGAGGGATGGACCTCAATGGGAGTGTTAGGGGATTAGAGGGATGGTCTTCACGGGAAGGTTAGGGAATTAGAGGGATGGTCTTGAATTGTGGAGTTATGCGATTAGAGGGGTGGTCTTCAATGGGAATGTTAGAGGATTAGAGGGATGGTCTTCAATGGATGAGTTATGGGATTAGAGGGATGGTCTTCAATGGGAGAGTTCGGGGATTAGAGGGATGGTCTTCAATGGTTGAGTTATAGGATTAGAGGGATGGTCTTCAATGGGAGAGTTTGGGGATTAGAGGGATGGTCCTCAATGGTTGAGTTATGGGATTAGAGGGATGGTATTCAATGGGAGGGTTAGGGGATTCGAGGGATGGTCCTCAGTGAGAGAGTTAGGTAATTAGAGGGATGGTCTTCAATGGGAGAGTTAGGGGATTAGAGGGATGGTCATCATTGTAGAATTGGGAGATTAGAGGGATGGACTTCAATGGGAGATTTAGGGGAATAGAGG
Organism: Isurus oxyrinchus; assembly: GCA_026770705.1. Classification (NCBI taxonomy): domain Eukaryota; kingdom Metazoa; phylum Chordata; class Chondrichthyes; order Lamniformes; family Lamnidae; genus Isurus; species Isurus oxyrinchus. The sequence goes on from JANJGN010001439.1 coordinate 15,254, forward strand.
GATGGTCTTCAATGGTTGATATATGGGATTAGAGGTATGGTCTTCAATGAGAGAGTTAGGTGATTAGAGGGATTGTCTTTGATGGGAGGGTTAGGGGATTAGAGGGATGGTTTTCGATGGGAGAGTGTGGGGATTAGAGTGATGGACTTCGATGGGAGATTTTGGGAATTAGAGGGATGGTGTTCAATGGTTGATTTATTGGATTAGAGGAATGGTCTTCAATGAGAGAGTTAGGGGATTAGAGGAATGGTCTTCAATGAGAGAGTTAGGTGATTAGAGAGATGGTCTTCAATGGGAGAGTTTAGGGTTTAGAGGAATGGTCTTCGATGGGAGTGTTAGGGGATTAGAGGGATTGTCTTCGATGGGAGGCTTAGGGGATTAGAGGGATGGTCACCGATGGGAGAGTTGGAGGATTAGAGGGATGGTCTTCATAGTAGAATTGGGAGATCAGAGGGATGGATTTCAATGGTTGAGTTATAGGATTAGAGGAATGGTCTTCGATGGGACAGTTAGGGGATTAGAGGGATGGTCTTCGATGGGAGAGTTAGTGGATTAGAGGGATGGACTTCAATGGGAGATTTAGGGGATTAGAGGGATGGTCTTCGATGGATGAGTTAGGGGATGAGAGGGATGGTCTTCATGGTAGAATTGGGAGTTCAGAGGGATGGTCTTCGATGGGATAGTTAGGGGATTAGAGGAATGGTCATTCATGGGAGATTTAGGTGATTAGAGGGATGGACATCGATGGGAAATTTAGGGGATTAGAGGAGTGTTCTTCGATGTCAAGGTGAGGGGGTTAGAGGGATGGTCTTCGATGGGAGAGTTCGGGGATTAGAGAGATGGTCTTCGACAGGAGAGTTAGGGGATTAGACTGATTGTCTTCGACAGGAGAGTTAGGGGATTAGAGGGATAGTCTTCGATGGGAGATTTAGGGGATTGAGGGATGATCTTCGATGGGAGAGTTGGGGGATTAGAGGGATGGTCTTCGACAGGAGAGTTAGGGGATTAGACTGATGGTCTTTGACAGGAGCGTTAGGGGATTAGAGGGATAGTCTTTGATGGGAGATTTAGGGGATTGAGGGATGATCTTCGATGGGAGGGTTAGTGGATTAGAGGGATGGTCTTCGATGGGAGGGTTAGGGAATTTCAGGGATGGTCATTGATGGGAGAGGTAGCGGATCAGAGCGATGGTCATTGTTGGGAGGGTTAGGGAATTTCAGGGATGGTCATTGATGGGAGGGTTAGGGGTTTAGAGGAATGATTTCCATTGATGTGGGGAGAGGTGAGGGATACATTCGATTGATGATCTATTACACCAGGTGCTCCAATCCCTGTCCCCTGAGCTGAAATGTTCTCCTCACTCTGAGGGGTTTAAACTGAATCCTTCCTGTAGTTTCAGCTGAGCTGAAGGTTCCTGTGGTCCAGGTGATGGATATCGAGCAGCAGGAATCCTCTGGCAATGAATCCACCAGCACCCTGGCCTGCTTTGTGTCTGGTTTCTACCCAGGAGACATCTACCTGACATGGAGATCCCAGGACAGTGAGGTGACAGACGGAGTGACCACCTTCCCAGTGACCACGGACAGTGAGGGGACTTTCCATGTGGTCAGTCAGCTCTCTGTCCCGTCAGAAACCAGGGAGAGAGGCCAGACCTTCAGCTGTGTGGTGGGACACCAATCCTTAAAGGAACGGATAGACCGACCAGTCAGAAAGGAACCAGGTAAAGATGATTCCTGTCAGCATTGAAGTTGTTTTGTTCATTGATTCATTCCCTGGATGTGGGCTGAGCTGGCTGGGCCCAGCGTTTATTACCCATCCCTAATTGCCCCTTGAGAAGGTGGTGGGTGAGCTGCCTTCCTGAACCACCGCAGTCCCTGTGGTGTAGGTACACCCAGGGCGCTGTTAGGGAGGGAGTTCCAGGATTTTGTCTGTGTGGTGTAGGTACACCCACGGCGCTGTTAGGGAGGGAGTTCCAGGATTTTGTCCGTGTGGTGTAGGTACACCCACAGCGCTGTTAGGGAGGGAGTTCCAGGATTTTGTCCCCTGTGGTGTAGGTACACCCACAGCTCTGTTAGGGAGGGAGTTCCAGGATTTTGTCCCTGTGGTGTAGGTACACCCACAGTGCTGTTAGGGAGGGAGTTCCACGATTTTGTCCCTGTGGTGTAGGTACACCCACAGTGCTGTTAGGGAGGGAGTTCCAGGATTTTGTCCCTGTGGTGTAGGTACACCCACAGCGCTGTTAGGGAGGGAGTTCCAGGATTTTGTCCCTGTGGTGTAGGTACACCCACGGCGCTGTTAGGGAAGGAGTTCCAGGATTTTGTCCCTTTGGTGTAGGTACTCCCACAGCGCTGTTAGGGAGGGAGTTCCAGGATTTTGTCACTGTGGTGTAGGTACACCCATGGTGCTGTTAGGGAGGGAGTTCCATGATTTTGTCCCTGTGGTGTAGGTACACCCACGGCGCTGTTAGGGAGGGAGTTCCAGGATTTTGTCCCTGTGGTGCAGGTACACCCACAGTGCTGTTAGGGAGGGAGTTCCAGGATTTTGTCCCTGTGGTGTAGGTACACCCACAGCGCTGTTAGGGAGGGAGTTCCAGGATTTTGTCCCTGTGGTGTAGGTACACCCACAGTGCTGTTAGGGAGGGAGTTCCAGGATTTTGTCTGTGTGGTGTAGGTACACCCACAGTGCTGTTAGGGAGGGAGTTCCAGGATTTTGTCCCCTGTGGTGTAGGTACACCCAGAGCGCTGATAGGGAGGGAGTTCCAGGATTTTGTCCGTGTGGTGTAGGTACACCCACGGCGCTGTTAGGGAGGGAGTTCCAGGATTTTGTCCCTGTGGTGTTGGTACACCCACAGCGCTGTTAGGGAGGGAGTTCCAGGATTTTGTCCCTGTGGTGTAGGTACACCCACAGCGCTGTTAGGGAGGGAGTTCCAGGATTACGTCCCTGTGGTGTAGGTACACCCACAGTGCTGTTAGGGAGGGAGTTCCAGGATTTTGTCCCTGTGGTGTAGGTACACCCACAGTGCTGTTAGAGAGGGAGTTCCAGGATTTTGTCCGTGTGGTGTAGGTACACCCACAGCGCTGTTAGGGAGGGAGTTCCAGGATTTTGTCCGTGTGGTGTAGGTACAACCACAGTGCTGTTAGGGAGGGAGTTCCAGGATTTTGTCCCTGTGGTGTAGGTACACACACAGCGCTGTTAGGGAGGGAGTTCCAGGATTTTGTCCCCTGTGGTGTAGGTACACCCACAGCGCTGTTAGGGAGGGAGTTCCAGGATTTTGTCCCTGTGGTGTAGGTACACCCACCGTGCTGTTAGGGAGGGAGTTCCAGGATTTTGTCCCTGTGGTGTAGGTACACCCATGCCGCTGTTAGGGAGTTCCAGGATTTTGTCCCCTGTGGTGTAGGTACACCCACAGTGCTGTTAGAGCGGGAGTTCCAGGATTTTGTCCCTGTGGTGTAGGTACACCCACAGCGCTGTTAGGGAGGGAGTTCCAGGATTTTGTCCCCTGTGGGGTAGGTACACCCACAGTGCTGTTAGGGAGGGAGTTCCAGGATTTTGTCCCTGTGGTGTAGGTACACCCACAGTGCTGTTAGGGAGGGAGTTCCAGGATTTTGTCCCCTGTGGTGTAGGTACACCCACAGTGCTGTTAGGGAGGGAGTTCCAGGATTTAGTCCCTGTGGTGTAGGTACACCCACAGCGCTGTTAGGGAGGGAGTTCCAGGATTTTGTCCCTGTGGTGTAGGTACACCCACAGCGCTGTTAGGGAGGGAGTTCCAGGATTTTGTCCCTCTGGTGTAGGTACACCCACAGTGCTGTTAGGGATGGAGTTCCAGGATTTTGTCCCTGTGGTGTAGGTACACCCACAGTGCTGTTAGGGAGGGAGTTCCAGGATTTTGTCCCTGTGTGGTGTAGGTACACCCACAGCGCTGTTAGGGAGGGAGTTCCAGGATTTTGTCCCTCTGGTGTAGGTACACCCACAGTGCTGTTAGAGAGGGAGTTCCAGGATTTTGTCCCCTGTGGTGTAGGTACACCCACAGTGCTGTTAGGGAGGGAGTTCCAGGATTTTGTCCCTGTGGTGTAGGTACACCCACGGTGCTGTTAGGGAGGGAGTTCCAGGATTTTGTCCCTGTGGTGTAGGTACACCCACGGCGCTGTTAGGGAGGGAGATCCAGGATTTTGACCCTGTGGTGTAGGTACACCCATGGCGCTGTTAGGGAGGGAGTTCCAGGATTTTGACCCTGTGGTGTAGGTACACCCACAGTGCTGTTAGGGAGGGAGTTCCAGGATTTTGTCCCTGTGGTGTAGGTACACCCACAGTGCTGTTAGGGAGGGAGTTCCAGGATTTTGTCCCCTGTGGTGTAGGTACACCCACAGTGCTGTTAGGGAGGGAGTGCCAGGATTTTGTCCCTGTGGTGTAGGTACACCCACAGTGCTGTTAGGGAGGGAGTTCCAGGATTTTGTCCCTGTGGTGTAGGTACACCCACAGTGCTGTTAGGGATGGAGTTCCAGGATTTTGTCCCTGTGGTGTAGGTACACCCACGGTGCTGTTAGGGAGGGAGTTCCAGGATTTGTCCCTGTGGTGTAGGTACACCCACAGTGCTGTTAGGGAGGGAGTTCCAGGATTTGTCCCTGTGGTGTAGGTACACCCACGGCGCTGTTAGGGAGGGAGTTCCAGGATTTTGTCCTCTGTGGTGTAGGTACACCCACAGCGCTGTTAGGGAGGCAGTTCCAGGATTTTGTCCCTGTGGTGTAGGTACACCCACGGTGCTGTTAGGGAGGGAGTTCCAGGATTTTGTCCCTGTGGTGTAGGTACACCCACGGTGCTGTTAGGGAGGGAGTTCCAGGATTTTGTCCCCTGTGGTGTAGGTACACCCACAGTGCTGTTAGGGAGGGAGTTCCAGGATTTTGTCCTCTGTGGTGTAGGTACACCCACAGTGCTGTTAGGAAGGGAGTTCCAGGATTTTGTCCCTGTGGTGTAGGTACACCCACGGTGCTGTTAGGGAGGGAGTTCCAGGATTTTGTTCCTGTGTGGTGTAGGTACACCCACAGTGCTGGTAGGGATGGAGTTCCAGGATTTTGTCTCTGTGGTGTAGGTACACCCACAGCGCTGTTAGGGAGGGAGTTCCAGGATTTTGTCCCTGTGGTGTAGGTACACCCACAGCGCTGTTAGGGAGGGAGTTCCAGGATTTTGTCCCTGTGGTGTAGGTACACACACAGCGCTGTTAGGGAGGGATTTCCAGGATTTTGTCCCTGTGGTGTAGGTACACCCATGGCGCTGTTAGGGAGGGAGTTCCAGGACTTTGTCCCTGTGGTGTAGGTACACCCACAGCGCTGTTAGGGAGGGAGTTCCAGGATTTTGTCCCCTGTGGTGTAGGTACACCCACAGCGCTGTTAGGGAGGGAGTTCCAGGATTTTGTCCCTGTGGTGTAGGTACACACACAGCGCTGTTAGGGAGGGATTTCCAGGATTTTGTCCCTGTGGTGTAGGTACACCCATGGCGCTGTTAGGGAGGGAGTTCCAGGATTTTGTCCCTGTGGTGTAGGTACACCCACAGCGCTGTTAGGGAGGGAGTTCCAGGATTTTGTCCCCTGTGGTGTAGGTACACCCACAGCGCTGTTAGGGAGGGAGTTCCAGGATTTTGTCCCTGTGGTGTAGGTACACCCACAGCGCTGTTAGGGAGGGAGTTCCAGGATTTTGTTCCTGTGGTGTAGGTACACCCACAGTGCTTTTAGGGAGGGTGTTCCAGGATTTTGTCCCCTGTGGTGTAGGTACACCCACAGTGCTGTTAGGGAGGGAGTTCCAGGATTTTGTCCCGTGTGGTGTAGGTACACCCACAGTGCTGTTAGGGAGGGAGTTCCAGGATTTTGTCCCTGTGGTGTAGATAAACCCACAGCGCTGTTAGGGAGGGAGTTCCAGGATTTTGTCCCTCTGGTGTAGGTACACCCACAGTGCTGTTAGGGAGGGAGTTCCAGGATTTTGTCCGTGTGGTGTAGGTACACCCACAGCGCTGTTAGGGAGGGAGTTCCAGGATTTTGTCCCTTTGGTGTAGGTACACCCACAGCGCTGTTAGGGAGGGAGTTCCAGGATTTTGTCCCTGTGGTGTAGGTACACCCACAGTGCTGTTAGGGAGGGAGTTCCAGGATTTTGTCCCTGTGGTGTAGGTACACCCACAGCGCTGTTAGGGAGGGAGATCCAGGATTTTGTCCCTGTGGTGTAGGTACACCCACAGTGCTGTTAGGGAGGGAGTTCCAGGATTTTGTCCCTGTGGTGTAGGTACACCCACGGCGCTGTTAGGGAGGGAGTTCCAGGATTTTGTCCCCTGTGGTGTAGGTACACCCACAGTGCTGTTAGGGAGGGAGTTCCAGGATTTTGTCCCTGTGGTGTAGGTACACCCACAGTGCTGTTAGGGAGGGAGTTCCAGGATTTTGTCCCTGTGGTGTAGGTACACCCACAGCGTTGTTAGGGAGAGAGACCAGGATTTTGTCCCTGTGGTGTAGGAACACCCACAGTGCTGTTAGGGAGGGAGTTCCAGGATTTTGTCCGTGTGGTGTAGGTACACCCACAGTGCTGTTAGGGAGGGAGTTCCAGGATTTTGTCCCTGTGTTGTAGGTACACCCACAGTGCTGTTAGGGAGGGAGTTCCAGGATTTTGTCCCTGTGGTGTAGGTACACCCACAGCGCTGTTAGGGAGGGAGTTCCAGGATTTTGTCCCTGTGGTGTAGGTACACCCACGGCGCTGTTAGGGAGGGAGTTCCAGGATTTTGTCCCTGTGGTGTAGGTACACCCACAGTCCTGATAGGGAGGGAGTTCCAGGATTTTGTCCCTGTGGTGTAGGTACACCCACAGCGCTGTTAGGGAGGGAGTTCCAGGATTTTGTCCCTGTGGTGTAGGTACACCCACAGCTATGTTAGGGAGGGAGTTCCAGGATTTTGTCCCTGTGGTGTAGGTACACCCACGGCGCTGTTAGGGAGGGAGTTCCAGGATTCTGTCCCCTGTGTGGTGTAGGTACACCCACAGCGCTGTTAGGGGGGGAGTTCCAGGATTTTGTCCCTGTGGTGTAGGTACACCCACGGTGCTGTTAGGGAGGGAGTTCCAGGATTTTGTCCCTGTGGTGTAGGTACACCCACGGCGCTCTTAGGGAGGGATTTCCAGGATTTTGTCCCCTGTGGTGTAGGTACACCCACAGCGCTGTTAGGGAGGGAGTTCCAGGATTTTGTCCCCGTGGTGTAGGTACACCCACAGTGCTGTTAGGGAGGGAGTTCCAGGATTTTGTCCCTGTGGTGTAGGTACACCCACGGCGCTCTTAGGGAGGGATTTCCAGGATTTTGTCCCTGTGGTGTAGGTACACCCATAGTGCTGTTAGGGAGGGAGTTCCAGGATTTTGTGCGTGTGGTGTAGGTACACCCACAGCGCTGTTAGGGAGGGAGATCCAGGATTTTGTCCCTGTGGTGTAGGTACACCCACAGTGCTGTTAGGGAGGGAGTTCCAGAATTTTGTCCCTGTGGTGTAGGTACACCCACAGTGCTGTTTGGGAGGGAGTTCCAGGATTTTGTCCCTGTGGTGTAGGTACACCCACGGCGCTGTTAGGGAGGGAGTTCCAGGATTTTGTCCCCTGTGGTGTAGGTACACCCACAGTGCTTTTAGGGAGGGAGTTCCAGGATTTTGTCCCTGTGGTGTAGGTACACCCACAGTGCTGTTAGGGAGGGAGTTCCAGGATTTTGTCCCTGTGGTGTAGGTACACCCACAGCGCTGTTAGGGAGGGAGTTCCAGGATTTTGTCCCTGTGGTGTACGTACACCCACAGCGCTGTTAGGGAGGGAGTTCCTGGATTTTGTCCCTGTGGTGTAGGTACACCCACAGTGCTGTTAGGGAGGGAGTTCCAGGATTTTGTCCCTGTGGTGTAGGAACACCCACGGTGCTGTTAGGGAGGGAGTTCCAGGATTTTGTCTGTGTGGTGTAGGTACACCCACAGTGCTGTTAGGGAGGGAGTTCCAGGATTTTGTCCCCTGTGGTGTAGGTACACCCACAGCTCTGTTAGGGAGGGAGTTCCAGGATTTTGTCCCTGTGGTGTAGGTACACCCACAGTGCTGTTAGGGAGGGAGTTCCACGATTTTGTCCCTGTGGTGTAGGTACACCCACAGTGCTGTTAGGGAGGGAGTTCCAGGATTTTGTCCCTGTGGTGTAGGTACACCCACAGCGCTGTTAGGGAGGGAGTTCCAGGATTTTGTCCCTGTGGTGTAGGTACACCCACGGCGCTGTTAGGGAAGAAGTTCCAGGATTTTGTCCCTTTGGTGTAGGTACTCCCACAGCGCTGTTAGGGAGGGAGTTCCAGGATTTTGTCACTGTGGTGTAGGTACACCCATGGTGCTGTTAGGGAGGGAGTTCCATGATTTTGTCCCTGTGGTGTAGGTACACCCACGGCGCTGTTAGGGAGGGAGTTCCAGGATTTTGTCCCTGTGGTGCAGGTACACCCACAGCGCTGTTAGGGAGGGAGTTCCAGGATTTTGTCCCTGTGGTGTAGGTACACCCACAGTGCTGTTAGGGAGGGAGTTCCAGGATTTTGTCTGTGTGGTGTAGGTACACCCACAGTGCTGTTAGGGAGGGAGTTCCAGGATTTTGTCCCCTGTGGTGTAGGTACACCCAGAGCGCTGATAGGGAAGGAGTTCCAGGATTTTGTCCGTGTGGTGTAGGTACACCCACGGCGCTGTTAGGGAGGGAGTTCCAGGATTTTGTCCCTGTGGTGTTGGTACACCCACAGCGCTGTTAGGGAGGGAGTTCCAGGATTTTGTCCCTGTGGTGTAGGTACACCCACAGCGCTGTTAGGGAGGGAGTTCCAGGATTATGTCCCTGTGGTGTAGGTACACCCACAGTGCTGTTAGGGAGGGAGTTCCACGATTTTGTCCCTGTGGTGTAGGTACACCCACAGTGCTGTTAGGGAGGGTGTTCCAGGATTTTGTCCCTGTGGTGTAGGTACACCCACAGCGCTGTTAGGGAGGGAGTTCCAGGATTTTGTCCCTGTGGTGTAGGTACACCCACGGCGCTGTTAGGGAAGGAGTTCCAGGATTTTGTCCCTTTGGTGTAGGTACTCCCACAGCGCTGTTAGGGAGGGAGTTCCAGGATTTTGTCACTGTGGTGTAGGTACACCCATGGTGCTGTTAGGGAGGGAGTTCCATGATTTTGTCCCTGTGGTGTAGGTACACCCACGGCGCTGTTAGGGAGGGAGTTCCAGGATTTTGTCCCTGTGGTGTAGGTACACCCACAGTGCTGTTAGGGAGGGAGTTCCAGGATTTTGTCCCTGTGGTGTAGGTACACCCACAGCGCTGTTAGGGAGGGAGTTCCAGGATTTTGTCCCTGTGGTGTAGGTACACCCACAGTGCTGTTAGGGAGGGAGTTCCAGGATTTTGTCTGTGTGGTGTAGGTACACCCACAGTGCTGTTAGGGAGGGAGTTCCAGGATTTTGTCCCCTGTGGTGTAGGTACACCCAGAGCGCTGATAGGGAGGGAGTTCCAGGATTTTGTTCGTGTGGTGTAGGTACACCCACGGCGCTGTTAGGGAGGGAGTTCCAGGATTTTGTCCCTGTGGTGTTGGTACACCCACAGCGCTGTTAGGGAGGGAGTTCCAGGATTTTGTCCCTGTGGTGTAGGTACACCCACAGCGCTGTTAGGGAGGGAGTTCCAGGATTATGTCCCTGTGGTGTAGGTACACCCACAGTGCTGTTAGGGAGGGAGTTCCAGGATTTTGTCCCTGTGGTGTAGGTACACCCACAGTGCTGTTAGGGAGGGAGTTCCAGGATTTTGACCCCTGTGGTGTAGGTACACCCACAGCGCTGTTAGGGAGGGAGTTCCAGGATTTTGTCCGTGTGGTGTAGGTACAACCACAGTGCTGTTAGGGAGGGAGTTCCAGGATTTTGTCCCTGTGGTGTAGGTACACACACAGCGCTGTTAGGGAGGGAGTTCCAGGATTTTGTCCCCTGTGGTGTAGGTACACCCACAGCGCTGTTAGGGAGGGAGTTCCAGGATTTTGTCCCTGTGGTGTAGGTACACCCATGCCGCTGTTAGGGAGTTCCAGGATTTTGTCCCCTGTGGTGTAGGTACACCCACAGTGCTGTTAGAGCGGGAGTTCCAGGATTTTGTCCCTGTGGTGTAGGTACACCCACAGCGCTGTTAGGGAGGGAGTTCCAGGATTTTGTCCCTGTGGGGTAGGTACACCCACAGTGCTGTTAGGGAGGGAGTTCCAGGATTTTGTCCCTGTGGTGTAGGTACACCCACAGTGCTGTTAGGGAGGGAGTTCCAGGATTTTGTCCCCTGTGGTGTAGGTACACCCACAGTGCTGTTAGGGAGGGAGTTCCAGGATTTTGTCCCCTGTGGTGTAGGTACACCCACAGCGCTGTTAGGGAGGGAGTTCCAGGATTTTGTCCTCTGTGGTGTAGGTACACCCACAGTGCTGTTAGGGAGGGAGTTCCAGGATTTAGTCCCTGTGGTGTAGGTACACCCACAGCGCTGTTAGGGAGGGAGTTCCAGGATTTTGTCCCTGTGGTGTAGGTACACCCACAGCGCTGTTAGGGAGGGAGTTCCAGGATTTTCTCCCTCTGGTGTAGGTACACCCACAGTGTTGTTAGGGATGGAGTTCCAGGATTTTGTCCCTGTGGTGTAGGTACACCCACAGCGCTGTTAGGGAGGGAGTTCCAGGATTTTGTCCCTGTGGTGTAGGTACACCCACGGCGCTGTTAGGGAGGGAGTTCCAGGATTTTGTCCCTGTGGTGTAGGTACACCCACAGCGCTGTTAGGGAGGGAGTTCCAGGATTTTGTCCCTCTGGTGTAGGTACACCCACAGTGCTGTTAGAGAGGGAGTTCCAGGATTTTGTCCCCTGTGGTGTAGGTACACCCACAGTGCTGTTAGGGAGGGAGTTCCAGGATTTTGTCCCTGTGGTGTAGGTACACCCACGGTGCTGTTAGGGAGGGAGTTCCAGGATTTTGTCCCTGTGGTGTAGGTACACCCACGGCGCTGTTAGGGAGGGAGATCCAGGATTTTGACCCTGTGGTGTAGGTACACCCATGGCGCTGTTAGGGAGGGAGTTCCAGGATTTTGACCCTGTGGTGTAGGTACACCCACAGTGCTGTTAGGGAGGGAGTTCCAGGATTTTGTCCCTGTGGTGTAGGTACACCCACAGTGCTGTTAGGGAGGGAGTTCCAGGATTTTGTCCCCTGTGGTGTAGGTACACCCACAGTGCTGTTAGGGAGGGAGTGCCAGGATTTTGTCCCTGTGGTGTAGGTACACCCACAGTGCTGTTAGGGAGGGAGTTCCAGGATTTTGTCCCTGTGGTGTAGGTACACCCACAGTGCTGTTAGGGATGGAGTTCCAGGATTTTGTCCCTGTGGTGTAGGTACACCCACGGTGCTGTTAGGGAGGGAGTTCCAGGATTTGTCCCTGTGGTGTAGGTACACCCACAGTGCTGTTAGGGAGGGAGTTCCAGGATTTGTCCCTGTGGTGTAGGTACACCCACGGCGCTGTTAGGGAGGGAGTTCCAGGATTTTGTCCTCTGTGGTGTAGGTACACCCACGGTGCTGTTAGGGAGGGAGTTCCAGGATTTTGTCCCCTGTGGTGTAGGTACACCCACAGTGCTGTTAGGGAGGGAGTTCCAGGATTTTGTCCTCTGTGGTGTACGTACACCCACAGTGCTGTTAGGAAGGGAGTTCCAGGATTTTGTCCCTGTGGTGTAGGTACACCCACGGTGCTGTTAGGGAGGGAGTTCCAGGATTTTGTTCCTGTGTGGTGTAGGTACACCCACAGTGCTGTTAGGGATGGAGTTCCAGGATTTTGTCTCTGTGGTGTAGGTACACCCACAGCGCTGTTAGGGAGGGAGTTCCAGGATTTTGTCCCTGTGGTGTAGGTACACCCACAGCGCTGTTAGGGAGGGAGTTCCAGGATTTTGTCCCTGTGGTGTAGGTACACACACAGCGCTGTTAGGGAGGGATTTCCAGGATTTTGTCCCTGTGGTGTAGGTACACCCATGGCGCTGTTAGGGAGGGAGTTCCAGGATTTTGTCCCTGTGGTGTAGGTACACCCACAGCGCTGTTAGGGAGGGAGTTCCAGGATTTTGTCCCCTGTGGTGTAGGTACACCCACAGCGCTGTTAGGGAGGGAGTTCCAGGATTTTGTCCCTGTGGTGTAGGTACACACACAGCGCTGTTAGGGAGGGATTTCCAGGATTTTGTCCCTGTGGTGTAGGTACACCCATGGCGCTGTTAGGGAGGGAGTTCCAGGATTTTGTCCCTGTGGTGTAGGTACACCCACAGCGCTGTTAGGGAGGGAGTTCCAGGATTTTGTCCCCTGTGGTGTAGGTACACCCACAGCGCTGTTAGGGAGGGAGTTCCAGGATTTTGTCCCTGTGGTGTAGGTACACCCACAGCGCTGTTAGGGAGGGAGTTCCAGGATTTTGTTCCTGTGGTGTAGGTACACCCACAGTGCTTTTAGGGAGGGTGTTCCAGGATTTTGTCCCCTGTGGTGTAGGTACACCCACAGTGCTGTTAGGGAGGGAGTTCCAGGATTTTGTCCCGTGTGGTGTAGGTACACCCACAGTGCTGTTAGGGAGGGAGTTCCAGGATTTTGTCCCTGTGGTGTAGATACACCCACAGCGCTGTTAGGGAGGGAGTTCCAGGATTTTGTCCCTCTGGTGTAGGTACACCCACAGTGCTGTTAGGGAGGGAGTTCCAGGATTTTGTCCGTGTGGTGTAGGTACACCCACAGCGCTGTTAGGGAGGGAGTTCCAGGATTTTGTCCCTTTGGTGTAGGTACACCCACAGCGCTGTTAGGGAGGGAGTTCCAGGATTTTGTCCCTGTGGTGTAGGTACACCCACAGTGCTGTTAGGGAGGGAGTTCCAGGATTTTGTCCCTGTGGTGTAGGTACACCCACAGCGCTGTTAGGGAGGGAGATCCAGGATTTTGTCCCTGTGGTGTAGGTACACCCACAGTGCTGTTAGGGAGGGAGTTCCAGGATTTTGTCCCTGTGGTGTAGGTACACCCACGGCGCTGTTAGGGAGGGAGTTCCAGGATTTTGTCCCCTGTGGTGTAGGTACACCCACAGTGCTGTTAGGGAGGGAGTTCCAGGATTTTGTCCCTGTGGTGTAGGTACACCCACAGTGCTGTTAGGGAGGGAGTTCCAGGATTTTGTCCCTGTGGTGTAGGTACACCCACAGCGTTGTTAGGGAGAGAGACCAGGATTTTGTCCCTGTGGTGTAGGTACACCCACAGTGCTGTTAGGGAGGGAGTTCCAGGATTTTGTCCCTGTGGTGTAGGTACACCCACAGCGCTGTTAGGGAGGGAGTTCCAGGATTTTGTCCCTGTGGTGTAGGTACACCCACGGCGCTGTTAGGGAGGGAGTTCCAGGATTTTGTCCCTGTGGTGTAGGTACACCCACAGTCCTGATAGGGAGGGAGTTCCAGGATTTTGTCCCTGTGGTGTAGGTACACCCACAGCGCTGTTAGGGAGGGAGTTCCAGGATTTTGTCCCTGTGGTGTAGGTACACCCACAGCTCTGTTAGGGAGGGAGTTCCAAAATTTTGTCCCTGTGGTGTAGGTACACCCACGGCGCTGTTAGGGAGGGAGTTCCAGGATTTTGTCCCCTGTGTGGTGTAGGTACACCCACAGCGCTGTTAGGGAGGGAGTTCCAGGATTTTGTCCCTGTGGTGTAGGTACACCCACGGTGCTGTTAGGGAGGGAGTTCCAGGATTTTGTCCCTGTGGTGTAGGTACACCCACAGTGCTGTTAGGGAGGGAGTTCCAGGATTTTGTCCCTGTGGTGTAGGTACACCCACGGCGCTCTTAGGGAGGGATTTCCAGGATTTTGTCCCCTGTGGTGTAGGTACACCCACAGCGCTGTTAGGGAGGGAGTTCCAGGATTTTGTCCCCGTGGTGTAGGTACACCCACAGTGCTGTTAGGGAGGGAGTTCCAGGATTTTGTCCCTGTGGTGTAGGTACACCCACGGCGCTCTTAGGGAGGGATTTCCAGGATTTTGTCCCTGTGGTGTAGGTACACCCATAGTGCTGTTAGGGAGGGAGTTCCAGGATTTTGTGCGTGTGGTGTAGGTACACCCACAGCGCTGTTAGGGAGGGAGATCCAGGATTTTGTCCCTGTGGTGTAGGTACACCCACAGTGCTGTTAGGGAGGGAGTTCCAGAAATTTGTCCCTGTGGTGTAGGTACACCCACGGTGCTGTTAGGGAGGGAGTTCCAGGATTTTGTCCCTGTGGTGTAGGTACACCCACAGTGCTGTTTGGGAGGGAGTTCCAGGATTTTGTCCCTGTGGTGTAGGTACACCCACGGCGCTGTTAGGGAGGGAGTTCCAGGATTTTGTCCCCTGTGGTGTAGGTACACCCACAGTGCTGTTAGGGAGGGAGTTCCAGGATTTTGTCCCTGTGGTGTAGGTACACCCACAGTGCTGTTAGGGAGGGAGTTCCAGGATTTTGTCCGTGTGGTGTAGGTACACCCACAGCGCTGTTTGGGAGGGAGTTCCAGGATTTTGTCCCTGTGGTGTAGGTACACCCACAGCGCTGTTAGGGAGGGATTTCCAGGATTTTGTCCCTGTGGTGTAGGTACACCCACAGTGCTGTTAGGGAGGGAGTTCCAGGATTTTGTCCCTGTGGTGTAGGTACACCCACAGTGCTGTTAGGGAGGGAGTTCCTGGATTTTGTCCCTGTGGTGTAGGTACACCCACAGTGCTGTTAGGGAGGGAGTTCCAGGATTTTGTCCCTGTGGTGTAGGAACACCCACGGTGCTGTTAGGGAGGGAGTTCCAGGATTTTGTCTGTGTGGTGTAGGTACACCCACAGTGCTGTTAGGGAGGGAGTTCCAGGATTTTGTCCCCTGTGGTGTAGGTACACCCACAGCTCTGTTAGGGAGGGAGTTCCAGGATTTTGTCCCTGTGGTGTAGGTACACCCACAGTGCTGTTAGGGAGGGAGTTCCACGATTTTGTCCCTGTGGTGTAGGTACACCCACAGTGCTGTTAGGGAGGGAGTTCCAGGATTTTGTCCCTGTGGTGTAGGTACACCCACAGCGCTGTTAGGGAGGGAGTTCCAGGATTTTGTCCCTGTGGTGTAGGTACACCCACGGCGCTGTTAGGGAAGGAGTTCCAGGATTTTGTCCCTTTGGTGTAGGTACTCCCACAGCGCTGTTAGGGAGGGAGTTCCAGGATTTTGTCACTGTGGTGTAGGTACACCCATGGTGCTGTTAGGGAGGGAGTTCCATGATTTTGTCCCTGTGGTGTAGGTACACCCACGGCGCTGTTAGGGAGGGAGTTCCAGGATTTTGTCCCTGTGGTGCAGGTACACCCACAGTGCTGTTAGGGAGGGAGTTCCAGGATTTTGTCCCTGTGGTGTAGGTACACCCACAGCGCTGTTAGGGAGGGAGTTCCAGGATTTTGTCCCTGTGGTGTAGGTACACCCACAGTGCTGTTAGGGAGGGAGTTCCAGGATTTTGTCTGTGTGGTGTAGGTACACCCACAGTGCTGTTAGGGAGGGAGTTCCAGGATTTTGTCCCCTGTGGTGTAGGTACACCCAGAGCGCTGATAGGGAGGGAGTTCCAGGATTTTGTCCGTGTGGTGTAGGTACACCCACGGCGCTGTTAGGGAGGGAGTTCCAGGATTTTGTCCCTGTGGTGTAGGTACACCCACAGTGCTGTTAGGGAGGGAGTTCCAGGATTTTGTCCCTGTGGTGTTGGTACACCCACAGCGCTGTTAGGGAGGGAGTTCCAGGATTTTGTCCCTGTGGTGTAGGTACACCCACAGCGCTGTTAGGGAGGGAGTTCCAGGATTATGTCCCTGTGGTGTAGGTACACCCACAGTGCTGTTAGGGAGGGAGTTCCAGGATTTTGTCCCTGTGGTGTAGGTACACCCACAGCGCTGTTAGGGAGGGAGTTC
Source organism: Isurus oxyrinchus (assembly GCA_026770705.1). NCBI lineage: Eukaryota > Metazoa > Chordata > Chondrichthyes > Lamniformes > Lamnidae > Isurus > Isurus oxyrinchus. The sequence continues at coordinate 31,154 of JANJGN010001439.1, forward strand.
CAGGATTTTGTCCCCTGTGGTGTAGGTACACCCAGAGCGCTGATAGGGAGGGAGTTCCAGGATTTTGTCCGTGTGGTGTAGGTACACCCACGGCGCTGTTAGGGAGGGAGTTCCAGGATTTTGTCCCTGTGGTGTTGGTACACCCACAGCGCTGTAAGGGAGGGAGTTCCAGGATTTTGTCCCTGTGGTGTAGGTACACCCACAGCGCTGTTAGGGAGGGAGTTCCAGGATTATGTCCCTGTGGTGTAGGTACACCCACAGTGCTGTTAGGGAGGGAGTTCCAGGATTTTGTCCCTCTGGTGTAGGTACACCCACAGCGCTGTTAGGGAGGGAGTTCCAGGATTTTGTCCGTGTGGTGTAGGTACAACCACAGTGCTGTTAGGGAGGGAGTTCCAGGATTTTGTCCCTGTGGTGTAGGTACACCCACAGTGCTTTTAGGGAGGGTGTTCCAGGATTTTGTCCCCTGTGGTGTAGGTACACCCACAGTGCTGTTAGGGAGGGAGTTCCAGGATTTTGTCCCGTGTGGTGTAGGTACACCCACAGTGCTGTTAGGGAGGGAGTTCCAGGATTTTGTCCCTGTGGTGTAGATACACCCACAGCGCTGTTAGGGAGGGAGTTCCAGGATTTTGTCCCTCTGGTGTAGGTACACCCACAGTGCTGTTAGGGAGGGAGTTCCAGGATTTTGTCCGTGTGGTGTAGGTACACCCACAGCGCTGTTAGGGAGGGAGTTCCAGGATTTTGTCCCTTTGGTGTAGGTACACCCACAGCGCTGTTAGGGAGGGAGTTCCAGGATTTTGTCCCTGTGGTGTAGGTACACCCACAGTGCTGTTAGGGAGGGAGTTCCAGGATTTTGTCCCTGTGGTGTAGGTACACCCACAGCGCTGTTAGGGAGGGAGATCCAGGATTTTGTCCCTGTGGTGTAGGTACACCCACAGTGCTGTTAGGGAGGGAGTTCCAGGATTTTGTCCCTGTGGTGTAGGTACACCCACGGCGCTGTTAGGGAGGGAGTTCCAGGATTTTGTCCCCTGTGGTGTAGGTACACCCACAGTGCTGTTAGGGAGGGAGTTCCAGGATTTTGTCCCTGTGGTGTAGGTACACCCACAGTGCTGTTAGGGAGGGAGTTCCAGGATTTTGTCCCTGTGGTGTAGGTACACCCACAGCGCTGTTAGGGAGGGAGTTCCAGGATTTTGTCCCTGTGGTGTAGGTACACCCACGGCGCTGTTAGGGAGGGAGTTCCAGGATTTTGTCCCTGTGGTGTAGGTACACCCACAGTCCTGATAGGGAGGGAGTTCCAGGATTTTGTCCCCTGTGTGGTGTAGGTACACCCACAGCGCTGTTAGGGAGGGAGTTCCAGGATTTTGTCCCTGTGGTGTAGGTACACCCACGGTGCTGTTAGGGAGGGAGTTCCAGGATTTTGTCCCTGTGGTGTAGGTACACCCACAGTGCTGTTAGGGAGGGAGTTCCAGGATTTTGTCCCTGTGGTGTAGGTACACCCACGGCGCTCTTAGGGAGGGATTTCCAGGATTTTGTCCCCTGTGGTGTAGGTACACCCACAGCGCTGTTAGGGAGGGAGTTCCAGGATTTTGTCCCCGTGGTGTAGGTACACCCACAGTGCTGTTAGGGAGGGAGTTCCAGGATTTTGTCCCTGTGGTGTAGGTACACCCACGGCGCTCTTAGGGAGGGATTTCCAGGATTTTGTCCCTGTGGTGTAGGTACACCCATAGTGCTGTTAGGGAGGGAGTTCCAGGATTTTGTGCGTGTGGTGTAGGTACACCCACAGCGCTGTTAGGGAGGGAGATCCAGGATTTTGTCCCTGTGGTGTAGGTACACCCACAGTGCTGTTAGGGAGGGAGTTCCAGAAATTTGTCCCTGTGGTGTAGGTACACCCACAGTGCTGTTTGGGAGGGAGTTCCAGGATTTTGTCCCTGTGGTGTAGGTACACCCACGGCGCTGTTAGGGAGGGAGTTCCAGGATTTTGTCCCCTGTGGTGTAGGTACACCCACAGTGCTGTTAGGGAGGGAGTTCCAGGATTTTGTCCCTGTGGTGTAGGTACACCCACAGTGCTGTTAGGGAGGGAGTTCCAGGATTTTGTCCGTGTGGTGTAGGTACACCCACAGCGCTGTTTGGGAGGGAGTTCCAGGATTTTGTCCCTGTGGTGTAGGTACACCCACAGCGCTGTTAGGGAGGGATTTCCAGGATTTTGTCCCTGTGGTGTAGGTACACCCACAGTGCTGTTAGGGAGGGAGTTCCAGGATTTTGTCCCTGTGGTGTAGGTACACCCACAGTGCTGTTAGGGAGGGAGTTCCTGGATTTTGTCCCTGTGGTGTAGGTACACCCACAGTGCTGTTAGGGAGGGAGTTCCAGGATTTTGTCCCTGTGGTGTAGGAACACCCACGGTGCTGTTAGGGAGGGAGTTCCAGGATTTTGTCTGTGTGGTGTAGGTACACCCACAGTGCTGTTAGGGAGGGAGTTCCAGGATTTTGTCCCCTGTGGTGTAGGTACACCCACAGCTCTGTTAGGGAGGGAGTTCCAGGATTTTGTCCCTGTGGTGTAGGTACACCCACAGTGCTGTTAGGGAGGGAGTTCCACGATTTTGTCCCTGTGGTGTAGGTACACCCACAGTGCTGTTAGGGAGGGAGTTCCAGGATTTTGTCCCTGTGGTGTAGGTACACCCACAGCGCTGTTAGGGAGGGAGTTCCAGGATTTTGTCCCTGTGGTGTAGGTACACCCACGGCGCTGTTAGGGAAGGAGTTCCAGGATTTTGTCCCTTTGGTGTAGGTACTCCCACAGCGCTGTTAGGGAGGGAGTTCCAGGATTTTGTCACTGTGGTGTAGGTACACCCATGGTGCTGTTAGGGAGGGAGTTCCATGATTTTGTCCCTGTGGTGTAGGTACACCCACGGCGCTGTTAGGGAGGGAGTTCCAGGATTTTGTCCCTGTGGTGTAGGTACACCCACAGTGCTGTTAGGGAGGGAGTTCCAGGATTTTGTCCCTGTGGTGTAGGTACACCCACAGCGCTGTTAGGGAGGGAGTTCCAGGATTTTGTCCCTGTGGTGTAGGTACACCCACAGTGCTGTTAGGGAGGGAGTTCCAGGATTTTGTCTGTGTGGTGTAGGTACACCCACAGTGCTGTTAGGGAGGGAGTTCCAGGATTTTGTCCCCTGTGGTGTAGGTACACCCAGAGCGCTGATAGGGAGGGAGTTCCAGGATTTTGTCCGTGTGGTGTAGGTACACCCACGGCGCTGTTAGGGAGGGAGTTCCAGGATTTTGTCCCTGTGGTGTTGGTACACCCACAGCGCTGTTAGGGAGGGAGTTCCAGGATTTTGTCCCTGTGGTGTAGGTACACCCACAGCGCTGTTAGGGAGGGAGTTCCAGGATTATGTCCCTGTGGTGTAGGTACACCCACAGTGCTGTTAGGGAGGGAGTTCCAGGATTTTGTCCCTGTGGTGTAGGTACACCCACAGCGCTGTTAGGGAGGGAGTTCCAGGATTTTGTCCCCTGTGGTGTAGGTACACCCAGAGCGCTGATAGGGAGGGAGTTCCAGGATTTTGTCCGTGTGGTGTAGGTACACCCACGTCGCTGTTAGGGAGGGAGTTCCAGGATTTTGTCCCTGTGGTGTTGGTACACCCACAGCGCTGTAAGGGAGGGAGTTCCAGGATTTTGTCCCTGTGGTGTAGGTACACCCACAGCGCTGTTAGGGAGGGAGTTCCAGGATTATGTCCCTGTGGTGTAGGTACACCCACAGTGCTGTTAGGGAGGGAGTTCCAGGATTTTGTCCCTCTGGTGTAGGTACACCCACAGCGCTGTTAGGGAGGGAGTTCCAGGATTTTGTCCGTGTGGTGTAGGTACAACCACAGTGCTGTTAGGGAGGGAGTTCCAGGATTTTGTCCCTGTGGTGTAGGTACACACACAGCGCTGTTAGGGAGGGAGTTCCAGGATTTTGTCCCCTGTGGTGTAGGTACACCCACAGCGCTGTTAGGGAGGGAGTTCCAGGATTTTGTCCCTGTGGTGTAGGTACACCCATGCCGCTGTTAGGGAGTTCCAGGATTTTGTCCCCTGTGGTGTAGGTACACCCACAGTGCTGTTAGAGCGGGAGTTCCAGGATTTTGTCCCTGTGGTGTAGGTACACCCACAGCGCTGTTAGGGAGGGAGTTCCAGGATTTTGTCCCCTGTGGGGTAGGTACACCCACAGTGCTGTTAGGGAGGGAGTTCCAGGATTTTGTCCCTGTGGTGTAGGTACACCCACAGTGCTGTTAGGGAGGGAGTTCCAGGATTTTGTCCCCTGTGGTGTAGGTACACCCACAGTGCTGTTAGGGAGGGAGTTCCAGGATTTTGTCCCCTGTGGTGTAGGTACACCCACAGCGCTGTTAGGGAGGGAGTTCCAGGATTTTGTCCTCTGTGGTGTAGGTACACCCACAGTGCTGTTAGGGAGGGAGTTCCAGGATTTAGTCCCTGTGGTGTAGGTACACCCACAGCGCTGTTAGGGAGGGAGTTCCAGGATTTTGTCCCTGTGGTGTAGGTACACCCACAGCGCTGTTAGGGAGGGAGTTCCAGGATTTTGTCCCTCTGGTGTAGGTACACCCACAGTGCTGTTAGGGATGGAGTTCCAGGATTTTGTCCCTGTGGTGTAGGTACACCCACAGTGCTGTTAGCGAGGGAGTTCCAGGATTTTGTCCCTGTGGTGTAGGTACACCCACAGCGCTGTTAGGGAGGGAGTTCCAGGATTTTGTCCCCTGTGGTGTAGGTACACCCAGAGCGCTGATAGGGAGGGAGTTCCAGGATTTTGTCCGTGTGGTGTAGGTACACCCACGTCGCTGTTAGGGAGGGAGTTCCAGGATTTTGTCCCTGTGGTGTTGGTACACCCACAGCGCTGTAAGGGAGGGAGTTCCAGGATTTTGTCCCTGTGGTGTAGGTACACCCACAGCGCTGTTAGGGAGGGAGTTCCAGGATTATGTCCCTGTGGTGTAGGTACACCCACAGTGCTGTTAGGGAGGGAGTTCCAGGATTTTGTCCCTCTGGTGTAGGTACACCCACAGCGCTGTTAGGGAGGGAGTTCCAGGATTTTGTCCGTGTGGTGTAGGTACAACCACAGTGCTGTTAGGGAGGGAGTTCCAGGATTTTGTCCCTGTGGTGTAGGTACACACACAGCGCTGTTAGGGAGGGAGTTCCAGGATTTTGTCCCCTGTGGTGTAGGTACACCCACAGCGCTGTTAGGGAGGGAGTTCCAGGATTTTGTCCCTGTGGTGTAGGTACACCCATGCCGCTGTTAGGGAGTTCCAGGATTTTGTCCCCTGTGGTGTAGGTACACCCACAGTGCTGTTAGAGCGGGAGTTCCAGGATTTTGTCCCTGTGGTGTAGGTACACCCACAGCGCTGTTAGGGAGGGAGTTCCAGGATTTTGTCCCCTGTGGGGTAGGTACACCCACAGTGCTGTTAGGGAGGGAGTTCCAGGATTTTGTCCCTGTGGTGTAGGTACACCCACAGTGCTGTTAGGGAGGGAGTTCCAGGATTTTGTCCCCTGTGGTGTAGGTACACCCACAGTGCTGTTAGGGAGGGAGTTCCAGGATTTTGTCCCCTGTGGTGTAGGTACACCCACAGCGCTGTTAGGGAGGGAGTTCCAGGATTTTGTCCTCTGTGGTGTAGGTACACCCACAGTGCTGTTAGGGAGGGAGTTCCAGGATTTAGTCCCTGTGGTGTAGGTACACCCACAGCGCTGTTAGGGAGGGAGTTCCAGGATTTTGTCCCTGTGGTGTAGGTACACCCACAGCGCTGTTAGGGAGGGAGTTCCAGGATTTTGTCCCTCTGGTGTAGGTACACCCACAGTGCTGTTAGGGATGGAGTTCCAGGATTTTGTCCCTGTGGTGTAGGTACACCCACAGCGATGTTAGGGAGGGAGTTCCAGGATTTTGTCCCTCTGGTGTAGGTACACCCACAGCGCTGTTAGGGAGGGAGTTCCAGGATTTTGTCCGTGTGGTGTAGGTACAACCACAGTGCTGTTAGGGAGGGAGTTCCAGGATTTTGTCCCTGTGGTGTAGGTACACACACAGCGCTGTTAGGGAGGGAGTTCCAGGATTTTGTCCCCTGTGGTGTAGGTACACCCACAGCGCTGTTAGGGAGGGAGTTCCAGGATTTTGTCCCTGTGGTGTAGGTACACCCATGCCGCTGTTAGGGAGTTCCAGGATTTTGTCCCCTGTGGTGTAGGTACACCCACAGTGCTGTTAGAGCGGGAGTTCCAGGATTTTGTCCCTGTGGTGTAGGTACACCCACGGTGCTGTTAGGGAGGGAGTTCCAGGATTTTGTCCCCTGTGGGGTAGGTACACCCACAGTGCTGTTAGGGAGGGAGTTCCAGGATTTTGTCCCTGTGGTGTAGGTACACCCACAGTGCTGTTAGGGAGGGAGTTCCAGGATTTTGTCCCCTGTGGTGTAGGTACACCCACAGTGCTGTTAGGGAGGGAGTTCCAGGATTTTGTCCCCTGTGGTGTAGGTACACCCACAGCGCTGTTAGGGAGGGAGTTCCAGGATTTTGTCCTCTGTGGTGTAGGTACACCCACAGTGCTGTTAGGGAGGGAGTTCCAGGATTTAGTCCCTGTGGTGTAGGTACACCCACAGCGCTGTTAGGGAGGGAGTTCCAGGATTTTGTCCCTGTGGTGTAGGTACACCCACAGCGCTGTTAGGGAGGGAGTTCCAGGATTTTGTCCCTCTGGTGTAGGTACACCCACAGTGCTGTTAGGGATGGAGTTCCAGGATTTTGTCCCTGTGGTGTAGGTACACCCACAGCGATGTTAGGGAGGGAGTTCCAGGATTTTGTCCCTCTGGTGTAGGTACACCCACAGCGCTGTTAGGGAGGGAGTTCCAGGATTTTGTCCGTGTGGTGTAGGTACAACCACAGTGCTGTTAGGGAGGGAGTTCCAGGATTTTGTCCCTGTGGTGTAGGTACACACACAGCGCTGTTAGGGAGGGAGTTCCAGGATTTTGTCCCCTGTGGTGTAGGTACACCCACAGCGCTGTTAGGGAGGGAGTTCCAGGATTTTGTCCCTGTGGTGTAGGTACACCCATGCCGCTGTTAGGGAGTTCCAGGATTTTGTCCCCTGTGGTGTAGGTACACCCACAGTGCTGTTAGAGCGGGAGTTCCAGGATTTTGTCCCTGTGGTGTAGGTACACCCACAGCGCTGTTAGGGAGGGAGTTCCAGGATTTTGTCCCCTGTGGGGTAGGTACACCCACAGTGCTGTTAGGGAGGGAGTTCCAGGATTTTGTCCCTGTGGTGTAGGTACACCCACAGTGCTGTTAGGGAGGGAGTTCCAGGATTTTGTCCCCTGTGGTGTAGGTACACCCACAGTGCTGTTAGGGAGGGAGTTCCAGGATTTTGTCCCCTGTGGTGTAGGTACACCCACAGCGCTGTTAGGGAGGGAGTTCCAGGATTTTGTCCTCTGTGGTGTAGGTACACCCACAGTGCTGTTAGGGAGGGAGTTCCAGGATTTAGTCCCTGTGGTGTAGGTACACCCACAGCGCTGTTAGGGAGGGAGTTCCAGGATTTTGTCCCTGTGGTGTAGGTACACCCACAGCGCTGTTAGGGAGGGAGTTCCAGGATTTTGTCCCTCTGGTGTAGGTACACCCACAGTGCTGTTAGGGATGGAGTTCCAGGATTTTGTCCCTGTGGTGTAGGTACACCCACAGCGATGTTAGGGAGGGAGTTCCAGGATTTTGTCCCTCTGGTGTAGGTACACCCACAGTGCTGTTAGAGAGGGAGTTCCAGGATTTTGTCCCCTGTGGTGTAGGTACACCCACAGTGCTGTTAGGGAGGGAGTTCCAGGATTTTGTCCTCTGTGGTGTAGGTACACCCACAGTGCTGTTAGGAAGGGAGTTCCAGGATTTTGTCCCTGTGGTGTAGGTACACCCACAGCGCTGTTAGGGAGGGAGTTCCAGGATTTTGTCCCTGTGGTGTAGGTACACCCACAGCGCTGTTAGGGAGGGAGTTCCATGATTTTGTCCCTGTGGTGTAGGTACACCCACAGTGCTGTTAGGGAGGGAGTTCCAGGATTTTGTCCCTGTGGTGTAGGTACACCCATGGCGCTGTTAGGGAGGGAGTTCCAGGATTTTGTCCCTGTGGTGTAGGTACACCCACAGCGCTGTTAGGGAGGGAGTTCCAGGATTTTGTCCCCTGTGGTGTAGGTACACCCACAGCGCTGTTAGGGAGGGAGTTCCAGGATTTTGTCCCTGTGGTGTAGGTACACACACAGCGCTGTTAGGGAGGGAGTTCCAGGATTTTGTCCCTGTGGTGTAGGTACACCCACAGTGCTGTTAGGGAGGGAGTTCCAGGATTTTGTCCCTGTGGTGTAGGTACACCCATGGCGCTGTTAGGGAGGGAGTTCCAGGATTTTGTCCCTGTGGTGTAGGTACACCCACAGCGCTGTTAGGGGGGGAGTTCCAGGATTTTGTCCCCTGTGGTGTAGGTACACCCACAGCGCTGTTAGGGAGGGAGTTCCAGGATTTTGTCCCTGTGGTGTAGGTACACCCACAGCGCTGTTAGGGAGGGAGTTCCAGGATTTTGTTCCTGTGGTGTAGGTACACCCACAGTGCTTTTAGGGAGGGTGTTCCAGGATTTTGTCCCCTGTGGTGTAGGTACACCCACAGTGCTGTTAGGGAGGGAGTTCCAGGATTTTGTCCCGTGTGGTGTAGGTACACCCACAGTGCTGTTAGGGAGGGAGTTCCAGGATTTTGTCCCTGTGGTGTAGATACACCCACAGCGCTGTTAGGGAGGGAGTTCCAGGATTTTGTCCCTCTGGTGTAGGTACACCCACAGTGCTGTTAGGGAGGGAGTTCCAGGATTTTGTCCGTGTGGTGTAGGTACACCCACAGCGCTGTTAGGGAGGGAGTTCCAGGATTTTGTCCCTTTGGTGTAGGTACACCCACAGCGCTGTTAGGGAGGGAGTTCCAGGATTTTGTCCCTGTGGTGTAGGTACACCCACAGTGCTGTTAGGGAGGGAGTTCCAGGATTTTGTCCCTGTGGTGTAGGTACACCCACAGCGCTGTTAGGGAGGGAGATCCAGGATTTTGTCCCTGTGGTGTAGGTACACCCACAGTGCTGTTAGGGAGGGAGTTCCAGGATTTTGTCCCTGTGGTGTAGGTACACCCACGGCGCTGTTAGGGAGGGAGTTCCAGGATTTTGTCCCCTGTGGTGTAGGTACACCCACAGTGCTGTTAGGGAGGGAGTTCCAGGATTTTGTCCCTGTGGTGTAGGTACACCCACAGTGCTGTTAGGGAGGGAGTTCCAGGATTTTGTCCCTGTGGTGTAGGTACACCCACAGCGTTGTTAGGGAGAGAGACCAGGATTTTGTCCCTGTGGTGTAGGTACACCCACAGTGCTGTTAGGGAGGGAGTTCCAGGATTTTGTCCCTGTGGTGTAGGTACACCCACAGCGCTGTTAGGGAGGGAGTTCCAGGATTTTGTCCCTGTGGTGTAGGTACACCCACGGCGCTGTTAGGGAGGGAGTTCCAGGATTTTGTCCCTGTGGTGTAGGTACACCCACAGTCCTGATAGGGAGGGAGTTCCAGGATTTTGTCCCTGTGGTGTAGGTACACCCACAGCGCTGTTAGGGAGGGAGTTCCAGGATTTTGTCCCTGTGGTGTAGGTACACCCACAGCTCTGTTAGGGAGGGAGTTCCAGGATTTTGTCCCTGTGGTGTAGGTACACCCACGGCGCTGTTAGGGAGGGAGTTCCAGGATTTTGTCCCCTGTGTGGTGTAGGTACACCCACAGCGCTGTTATGGAGGGAGTTCCAGGATTTTGTCCCTGTGGTGTAGGTACACCCACGGTGCTGTTAGGGAGGGAGTTCCAGGATTTTGTCCCTGTGGTGTAGGTACACCCACGGCGCTCTTAGGGAGGGATTTCCAGGATTTTGTCCCCTGTGGTGTAGGTACACCCACAGCGCTGTTAGGGAGGGAGTTCCAGGATTTTGTCCCCGTGGTGTAGGTACACCCACAGTGCTGTTAGGGAGGGAGTTCCAGGATTTTGTCCCTGTGGTGTAGGTACACCCACGGCGCTGTTAGGGAGGGAGTTCCAGGATTTTGTCCCCTGTGGTGTAGGTACACCCACAGTGCTGTTAGGGAGGGAGTTCCAGGATTTTGTCCCTGTGGTGTAGGTACACCCACAGTGCTGTTAGGGAGGGAGTTCCAGGATTTTGTCCCTGTGGGGTAGGTACACCCACTGCGCTGTTAGGGAGGGAGTTCCAGGATTTTGTCCCTGTGGTGTAGGTACACCCACAGCGCTGTTAGGGAGGGATTTCCAGGATTTTGTCCCTGTGGTGTAGGTACACCCACAGTGCTGTTAGGGAGGGAGTTCCAGGATTTTGTCCCTGTGGTGTAGGTACACCCACAGCGCTGTTAGGGAGGGAGTTCCAGGATTTTGTCCCTGTGGTGTACGTACACCCACAGCGCTGTTAGGGAGGGAGTTCCTGGATTTTGTCCCTGTGGTGTAGGTACACCCACAGTGCTGTTAGGGAGGGAGTTCCAGGATTTTGTCCCTGTGGTGTAGGAACACCCACGGTGCTGTTAGGGAGGGAGTTCCAGGATTTTGTCTGTGTGGTGTAGGTACACCCACAGTGCTGTTAGGGAGGGAGTTCCAGGATTTTGTCCCGTGTGGTGTAGGTACACCCACAGCGCTGTTAGGGAGGGAGTACCAGGATTTTGTCCCTGTGGTGTAGGTACACCCACAGTGCTGTTAGGGAGGGAGTTCCAGGATTTTGTCCATGTGGTGTAGGTAAACCCACAGCGCTGTTAGGGAGGGAGTTCCAGGATTTTGTCCCTGTGGTGCAGGTACACCCACAGTGCTGTTAGGGAGGGAGTTCCAGGATTTTGTCCCCTGTGGTGTAGGTACACCCACGGTGCTGTTAGGGAGGGAATTCCAGGATTTTGTCCCTGTGGTGTAGGTACACCCACGGTGCTGTTAGGGAGGGAGTTCCAGGATTTTGTCCCTGTGGTGTAGGTACACCCACAGTGCTGTTAGGGAGGGAGTTCCAGGATTTTGTCCGTGTTGTGTAGGTACACCCACAGTGCTGTTAGGGAGAGAGTTCCAGGATTTTGTCCCTGTGGTGTAGGTACACCCACGGTGCTGTTAGTGAGTGAGTTCCAGGATTTTGTCCCTGTGGTGTAGGTACACCCACAGTGCTGTTAGGGAGGGAGTTCCAGGATTTTGTCCCTGTGGTGTAGGTACACCCACAGCGCTGTTAGGGAGGGAGTTCCAGGATTTTGTCCCTTGTGGTGTAGGTACACCCACAGCGCTGTTAGGGAGGGAGTTCCAGGATTTTGTCCCTGTGGTGTAGGTACACCCACGGCGCTGTTAGGGAGGGAGTTCCAGGATTTTGTCCCTGTGGTGTAGGTACACCCACAGCGCTGTTAGGGAGGGTGTTCCAGGATTTTGTCCCCTGTGGTGTAGGTACACCCACGGCGCTGTTAGGGAGGGAGTTCCAGGATTTTGTCCCTGTGGTGTAGGTACACCCACTGTGCTGTTAGGGAGGGAGTTCCAGGATTTTGTCCCTGTGGTGTAGGTACACCCACAGTGCTGTTAGGGAGGGAGTTCCAGGATTTTGTCCCTGTGGTGTAGGTACACCCACAGCGCTGTTAGGGAGGGAGTTCCAGGATTTTGTCCCCTGTGGTGTAGGTACACCCACAGCGCTGTTAGGGAGGGAGTTGCAGGATTTTGACCCAGCGACAGTGAAGGAACGGCCGATATATTTCCAAGTCGGGATGGTGAGGGGCTCGGAGGGGGAACTTCCAGGTGGTGGGTGTTCCCCATGTGTCTGCTGCCCTTGTCCTTCTAGATGGTAGCGGCCGTGGGTTTGGGCGGCGCTGTCGAAGGAGCCTTGGTGAGTTGCTGCAGTGCATGTTGTAGATGGTACACACGCTGCTGCTACTGTGCGTCGGTGGGTGGAGGGAGTGAATGTTTGTGGATGGGGGGCCGATCGAGCTGGGGGGGGGGGTGGGGGCTGCTTTGTCCTGGACGGTGTCGAGCTTCTCGAGTGTTGTGGGAACTACAACTCATCCAGGCGAGTGGGGGAGTGTCCCATCCCACTCCTGACTTGTGCCTTGTAGATGGTGGACAGGCTTTGGGGAGTCAGGAGGTGAGTGACTCTCCGCAGGATTCCCAGCCTCTGACCTGCTCTTGTAGCCGCAGGATTTATATGGCTGGGTCCCCAGTTCAGTTTCCGGTCAATGGGAACCCCCAGGATGTAGATAGTGGGGGATTCAGTGATGGGACTGATGTTGAAGTTGCTCCTTGTTTGTGATGCTCCCCCAGTGTTAGCGTCCGGTCCAGCGAGAGCCCAGCTAGAACTTACCCCCCCCTCCACACACCCCACCCCCCACCCTCCACACCCCACCGCCCACACCCCACCCCCCACACCCCCCACCCCCACACCCCACACCCCACACCCCACATCTCGCCATTCAGGCCGGGATCGATGGTGAGGGCTTTGGGCGGGACATGAAATCCTGTCCCTCGGGGTGGGTGTTCCTGATGATGGAACAAAGGCAAGTCAGGAGCTACACCAGCTGGAAGGGCTGAATGGCCTCCTCCAGACACAGCCCCCCCCCCCCCACCCCTGCACACCCTCCCTCCCAAACCTCCGCAAGGTGTTAGGGGGCGTTCAGAGATGGTTGGATTGGCTGGCTCTTCCTGAGCTGAAGGGAGGTTTGACTTATGGAGGAGATTTGGGACAGGGTTTGCCCCCCGCCTGTATCCGCTGGAGTTTGGAAGCATGGGAAAGGAGGAGGGGGGGGGGGTTTGGGGGGGGAGGGGTCTCCCACCGGTGGAGGGACAGGAGGGAGAATTCCCTCTCTCGGAGGGTGGACAGTCTGTGGGACTCTCTCTCCCTCTCTCACTCACCCCCAACCCCCCCCCCCCCCCCCTCGGAGAGGGAGAGGGGGGTCCAGCTCGGGACACTGAATACACTCGAGGCCCGAGTGAGACAGATCCTCCATCGACGAGGGGGGAGGGGAGGGAGGGAGGGAGGGAGGGAGAGGCGACAGGAGAGCGGAGTGAGGTTCCCAATCAGACCAGCCAGGCTCTGAGGGAATGGGACAGCAGGATGGAGGGGCTGAATGGACCACGCCCGCTCCTGGTCAGCCTGTTCCCCTGCTCTCCGGCTGTGACAGCCCCCCACCCACCCTCTCCGGTGCACACCAAACCCCCACAACACCCACCTAATCCCCAAACTCTGTACCCCGCAGGAATATTCCGGGTCCTGGGCCAGCCAGCTTGGCGGTGGATTCTCAGTGCCGTCGGAGCTCTGACTGTGTACACAATCATCCTAATCTTCATTGTAACCTACAGCACCACGGCCTGTTCACAGAGGGGTAAAGGTGAGCGGCCAGGGGGCGGGGGTTTGGGGTGTGGGCGCTCGACGGAAAAGAGAGAGAAACAGCAGCAGAGGGAACGGACAGTCACGGACCACGGAGAGGGTATTACAGCAGGAGGGGGTATCACTCAGAGAGCACACACAGAGAGGGTATTACAGCAGGAGGGGGTATCACTCAGAGAGCACACAGAGAGGGTAATACAGCAGGAGGGGTTATCACTCAGAGAGCACACAGAGAGGGTAATACAGCAGGAGGGGGTATCACTCAGAGAGCACACAGAGAGGGTAATACAGCAGGAGGGGGTATCACTCAGAGAGCACACAGAGAGGGTATTACAGCAGGAGGGGTTATCACTCAGAGAGCACACAGAGAGGGTATTACAGCAGGAGGGGTTATCACTCAGAGAGCACACAGAGAGGGTATTACAGCAGGAGGGGGTATCACTCAGAGAGCACACAGAGAGGGTAATACAGCAGGAGGGGGTATCACTCAGAGAGCACACAGAGAGGGTATTACAGCAGGAGGGGGTATCACTCAGAGAGCACACAGAGAGGGTATTACAGCAGGAGGGGGTATCACTCAGAGAGCACACAGAGAGGGTAATACAGCAGGAGGGGGTATCACTCAGAGAGCACACAGAGAGGGTATTACAGCAGGAGGGGGTATCACTCAGAGAGCACACAGAGAGGGTATTACAGCAGGAGGGGGTATCACTCAGAGAGCACACAGAGAGGGTAATACAGCAGGAGGGGGTATCACTCAGAGAGCACACAGAGAGGGTAATACAGCAGGAGGGGGTATCACTCAGAGAGCACACAGAGAGGGTATTACAGCAGGAGGGGGTATCACTCAGAGAGCACACAGAGAGGGTATTACAGCAGGAGGGGGTATCACTCAGAGAGCACACAGAGAGGGTAATACAGCAGGAGGGGTATCACTCAGAGAGCACACAGAGAGTGTATTACAGCAGGAGGGGGTATCACTCAGAGAGCACACAGAGAGGGTATTACAGCAGGAGGGGGTATCACTCAGAGAGCACACAGAGAGGGTATTACAGCAGGAGGGGGTATCACTCAGAGAGCACACAGAGAGGGTATTACAGCAGGAGGGGGTATCACTCAGAGAGCACACAGTGAGGGTATTACAGCAGGAGGGGGTATCACTCAGAGAGCACACAGAGAGGGTAATACAGCAGGAGGGGTATCACTCAGAGAGCACACAGAGAGGGAAATACAGCAGGAGGGGGTATCACTCAGAGAGCACACAGAGAGGGTAATACAGCAGGAGGGGGTATCACTCAGAGAGAACACACAGAGGGTATTACAGCAGGAGGGGGTATCACTCAGAGATCACACAGAGAGGGTATTACAGCAGGAGGGGGTATCACTCAGAGAGCACACAGAGAGGGTAATACAGCAGGAGGGGGTATCACTCAGAGAGCACACAGAGAGGGTATTACAGCAGGATGGGGGTATCACTCAGAGAGCACACAGAGAGGGTATTACAGCAGGAGGGGGTATCACTCAGAGAGCACACAGAGAGGGTATTACAGAAGGAGGGGGTATCACACAGAGAGCACACAGAGAGGGTAATACAGCAGGAGGGGGTATCACTCAGAGAGCACACAGAGAGGGTATTACAGCAGGAGGGGTTAACACTCAGAGAGCACACAGAGAGGGTAATACAGCAGGAGGGGGTATCACTCAGAGAGCACACAGAGAGGGTATTACAGCAGGAGGGGGTATCACTCAGAGAGCACACAGAGAGGGTATTACAGCAGGAGGGGGTATCACTCAGAGAGCACACAGAGAGGGTAATACAGCAGGAGGGGGTATCACTCAGAGAGCACACAGAGAGGGTATTACAGCAGGAGGGGGTATCACTCAGAGAGCACACAGAGAGGGTAATACAGCAGGAGGGGTATCACTCAGAGAGCACTCAGAGAGGGTAATACAGCAGGAGGGGTATCACTCAGAGAGCACTCAGAGAGGGTAATACAGCAGGAGGGGGTATCACTCAGAGAGCACACACAGAGGGTATTACAGCAGCAGGGGTTATCACTCAGAGAGCACACAGAGAGGGTAATACAGCAGGAGGGGGTATCACTCAGAGAGCACACAGAGAGGGTATTACAGCAGGAGGGGGTATCACTCAGAGAGCACACAGAGAGGGTAATACAGCAGGAGGGTTATCACTCAGAGAGCACACACAGAGGGTATTACAGCAGGAGGGGGTATCACTCAGAGAGCACACAGAGAGGGTAATACAGCAGGAGGGGTTATCACTCAGAGAGCACACAGAGAGGGTAATACAGCAGGAGGGGGTATCACTCAGAGAGCACACAGAGAGGGTAATACAGCAGGAGGGGGTATCACTCAGAGAGCACACAGAGAGGGTAATACAGCAGGAGGGGGTATCACTCAGAGAGCACACAGAGAGGGTATTACAGCACAGGGTGTATCACTCAGACAGCACACAGAGAGGGTATTACAGCAGGAGGGGGTATCACTCAGAGAGCACACAGAGAGGGTATTACAGCAGGAGGGGTTATCACTCAGAGAGCACACAGAGAGGGTATTACAGCAGGAGGGGTTATAACTCAGAGAGCACACAGAGAGGGTATTACAGCAGGAGGGGGTATCACTCAGAGAGCACACAGAGAGGGTAATACAGCAGGAGGGGGTATCACTCAGAGAGCACACAGAGAGGGTATTACAGCAGGAGGGGGTATCACTCAGAGAGCACACAGAGAGGGTAATACAGCAGGAGGGGGTATCACTCAGAGAGCATACAGAGAGGGTAATACAGCAGGAGGGGTTATCACTCAGAGAGCACACAGAGAGGGTATTACAGCAGGAGGGGTTATCACTCAGAGAGCACACAGAGAATGTATTACAGCAGGAGGGGGTATCACTCAGACAGCACACAGAGAGGGTATTACAGCAGGAGGGGGTATCACTCAGAGAGCTCACAGAGAGGGTAATACAGCAGGAGGGGTATCACTCAGAGAGCACACAGAGAGGGTATTACAGCAGGAAGGGGTATCACTCAGAGAGCACACAGAAAGGGTAATACAGCAGGAGGGGGTATCACTCAGAGAGCACACAGAGAGGGTATTACAGCAGGAGGGGTATCACTCAGAGAGCACACAGAGAGGGTAATACAGCAGGAGGGGTGATCACTCAGAGAGCACACAGAGAGGGTAATACAGCAGGAGGGGGTATCACTCAGAGAGCACACAGAGAGGGTATTACAGCAGGAGGGGGTATCACTCAGAGAGCACACAGAGAGGGTATTACAGCAGGAGGGGGTATCACTCAGAGAGCACACAGAGAGGGTAATACAGCAGGAGGGGGTATCACTCAGAGAGCACACAGAGAGGGTAATACAGCAGGAGGGGGTAACACTCAGAGAGCACACAGAGAGGGTATTACAGCAGGAGGGGGTATCACTCAGAGAGCACACAGAGAGGGTATTACAGCAGGAGGGGGTATCACTCAGAGAGCACACAGAGAGGGTATTACAGCAGGAGGGGGTATCACTCAGAGAGCACACAGAGAGGGTAATACAGCAGGAGGGGGTATCACTCAGAGAGCACACAGAGAGGGTATTACAGCAGGAGGGGGTATCACTCAGAGAGCACACAGAGAGGGTATTACAGCAGGAGGGGGTATCACTCAGAGAGCACACAGAGAGGGTAATACAGCAGGAGGGGTATCACTCAGAGAGCACACAGAGAGGGTATTACAGCAGGAGGGGGGATCACTCAGAGAGCACAAAGAGAGGGTATTACAGCAGGAGGGGTTATCACTCAGACAGCACACAGAGAGGGTATTACAGCAGGAGGGGGTATCACTCAGAGAGCACACAGAGAGGGTATTACAGAAGGAGGGGGTATCACACAGAGAGCACACAGAGAGGGTAATACAGCAGGAGGGGGTATCACTCAGAGAGCACACAGAGAGGGTATTACAGCAGGAGGGGTTATCACTCAGAGAGCACACAGAGAGGGTAATACAGCAGGAGGGGGTATCACTCAGAGAGCACACAGAGAGGGTATTACAGCAGGAGGGGGTATCACTCAGAGAGCACACAGAGAGGGTATTACAGCAGGAGGGGGTATCACTCAGAGAGCACACAGAGAGGGTAATACAGCAGGAGGGGGTATCACTCAGAGAGCACACAGAGAGGGTATTACAGCAGGAGGGGTTATCACTCAGAGAGCACACAGAGAGGGTAATACAGCAGGAGGGGTATCACTCAGAGAGCACACAGAGAGGGTATTACAGCAGGA
Source organism: Isurus oxyrinchus (assembly GCA_026770705.1). Lineage (NCBI taxonomy): Eukaryota > Metazoa > Chordata > Chondrichthyes > Lamniformes > Lamnidae > Isurus > Isurus oxyrinchus. The sequence goes on from JANJGN010001439.1 coordinate 48,798, forward strand.
GGGGGTATCACTCAGAGAGCACACAGAGAGGGTAATACAGCAGGAGGGGGTATCACTCAGAGAGCACACACAGAGGGTATTACAGCAGCAGGGGTTATCACTCAGAGAGCACACAGAGAGGGTATTACAGCAGGAGGGTTATCACTCAGAGAGCACACAGAGAGGGTATTACAGCAGGAGGGGGTATCACTCAGAGAGCACACAGAGAGGGTAATACAGCAGGAGGGGTTATCACTCAGAGAGCACACAGAGAGGGTAATACAGCAGGAGGGGGTATCACTCAGAGAGCACACAGAGAGGGTATTACAGCAGGAGGGGGTATCACTCAGAGAGCACACAGAGAGGGTATTACAGCAGGAGGGGTTATCACTCAGAGAGCACACAGAGAGGGTAATACAGCAGGAGGGGTTATCACTCAGAGAGCACACAGAGAGGGTATTACAGCAGGAGGGGGTATCACTCAGAGAGCACACAGAGAGGGTATTACTGCAGGAGGGGGTATCACTCAGAGAGCACACAGAGAGGGTAATACAGCAGGAGGGGTTATCACTCAGAGAGCACACAGAGAGGGTAATACAGCAGGAGGGGGTATCACTCAGAGAGCACACAGAGAGGGTAATACAGCAGGAGGGGGTATCACTCAGAGAGCACACAGAGAGGGTAATACAGCAGGAGGGGGTATCACTCAGAGAGCACACAGAGAGGGTATTACAGCAGGAGGGGGTATCACTCAGACAGCACACAGAGAGGGTATTACAGCAGGAGGGGGTATCACTCAGAGAGCTCACAGAGAGGGTAATAGAGCAGGAGGGGTATCACTCAGAGAGCACACAGAGAGGGTATTACAGCAGGAGGGGGTATCACTCAGAGAGCACACAGAGAGGGTAATACAGCAGGAGGGGGTATCACTCAGAGAGCACACAGAGAGGGTATTACAGCAGGAGGGGTATCAGTCAGAGAGCACACAGAGAGGGTAATACTGCAGGAGGGGTGATCACTCAGAGAGCACACAGAGAGGGTATTACAGCAGGAGGTGGTATCACTCAGAGAGCACACAGAGAGGGTATTACAGCAGGAGGGGGTATCACTCAGAGAGCACACAGAGAGGGTAATACAGCAGGAGGGGGTATCACTCAGAGAGCACACAGAGAGGGTATTACAGCAGGAGGGGGTATCACTCAGAGAGCACACAGAGAGGGTAATACAGCAGGAGGGGGTATCACTCAGAGAGCACACAGAGAGGGTATTACAGCAGGAGGGGGTATCACTCAGAGAGCACACAGAGAGGGTAATACAGCAGGAGGGGGTATCACTCAGAGAGCACACAGAGAGGGTATTACAGCAGGAGGGGGTATCACTCAGAGAGCACACAGAGAGGGTAATACAGCAGGAGGGGGTATCACTCAGAGAGCACACAGAGAGGGTATTACAGCAGGAGGGGGTATCACTCAGAGAGCACACAGAGAGGGTAATACAGCAGGAGGGGGTATCACTCAGAGAGCACACAGAGAGGGTATTACAGCAGGAGGGGTTATCACTCAGAGAGCACACAGAGAGGGTAATACAGCAGGAGGGGTATCACTCAGAGAGCACACAGAGAGGGTATTACAGCAGGAGGGGTTATCACTCAGAGAGCACACAGAGAGGGTAATACAGCAGGAGGGGGTATCACTCAGAGAGCACACAGAGAGGGTATTACAGCAGGAGGGGGTATCACTCAGAGAGCACACAGAGAGGGTATTACAGCAGGAGGGGGTATCACTCAGAGAGCACACAGAAAGGGTATTACAGCAGGAGGGCTTATCACTCAGAGAGCACACAGAGAGGGTAATACAGCAGGAGGGGTTATCACTCAGAGAGCACACAGAGAGGGTATTACAGCAGGAGGGGTTATCACTCAGAGAGCACACAGAGAGGGTATTACAGCAGGAGGGGTTATCACTCAGAGAGCACACAGAGAGGGTATTACAGCAGGAGGGGGTATCACTCAGAGAGCACACAGAGAGGGTAATACAGCAGGAGGGGTTATCACTCAGAGAGCACACAGAGAGGGTAATACAGCAGGAGGGGGTATCACTCTGAGAGCACACAGAGAGGGTAATACAGCAGGAGGGGGTATCACTCAGAGAGCACACAGAGAGGGTATTACAGCAGGAGGGGTTATCACTCAGAGAGCACACAGAGAGGGTATTACAGCAGAAGAGGGGTATCACTCAGAGAGCACACCCAGAGGGTAATAGAGCAGGAGGGGGTATCACTCAGAGAGCACACAGAGAGGTTATTACAGCAGGAGGGGGTATCACTCAGAGAGCACACAGAGAGGGTAATACAGCAGGAGGGGGTATCACTCAGAGAGCACACCCAGAGGGTATTACAGCAGGAGGGGGTATCACTCAGAGAGTACACAGAGAGGGTAATACAGCAGGAGGGGGTATCACTCAGAGAGCACACAGAGAGGGTATTACAGCAGGAGGGGGTATCACTCAGAGAGCACACAGAGAGGGTAATACAGCAGGAGGGGTTATCACTCAGAGAGCACACAGAGAGGGTATTACAGCAGGAGGGGGTATCACTCAGAGAGCACACAGAGAGGGTAATACAGCAGGAGGGGGTATCACTCAGAGAGCACACAGAGAGGGTATTACAGCAGGAGGGGTTATAACTCAGAGAGCATACAGAGAGGGTATTACAGCAGGAGGGGGTATCACTCAGAGAGCACACAGAGAGGGTATTACAGCAGGAGGGGGTATCACTCAGAGAGCACACAGAGAGGGTAATACAGCAGGAGGGGGTATCACTCAGAGAGCACACAGAGAGGGTATTACAGCAGGAGGGGATATCACTCACAGCGCACACAGCGAGGGTAATACAGCAGGAGGGGTATCACTCAGAGAGCACACAGAGAGGGTAATACAGCAGGAGGGGGTATCACTCAGAAAGCACACAGAGAGGGTATTACAGCAGGAGGGGGTATCACTCAGAGAGCACACAGAGAGGGTAATACAGCAGGAGGGGGTATCACTCAGAGAGCACACAGAGAGGGTAATACAGCAGGAGGGTGTATCACTCAGAGAGCACACAGAGAGGGTATTACAGCAGGAGGGGTTATCACTCAGAGAGCACACAGAGAGGGTAATACAGCAGGAGGGGGTATCACTCAGAGAGCACACAGAGAGGGTAATACAGCAGGTGGGGGTATCACTCAGTGAGCACACAGTGAGGGTAATACAGCAGGAGGGGTTATCACTCAGAGAGCACACAGAGAGGGTAATACAGCAGGAGGGGTTATCACTCAGAGAGCACACAGAGAGGGTATTACAGCAGGAGGGGGTATCACTCAGCACACAGAGAGGGTATTACAGCAGGAGGGGTTATCACTCAGAGAGCACACAGAGAGGGTATTACTGCAGGAGGGGTATCACTCAGAGAGCACACAGAGAGGGTATTACAGCAGGAGGGGGTATCACTCAGAGAGCACACAGAGAGGGTATTACAGCAGGAGGGGTATCACTCAGAGAGCACACAGAGAGGGTATTACAGCAGGAGGGGTTATCACTCAGAGAGCACACAGAGAGGGTAATACAGCAGGAGGGGGTATCACTCAGAGAGCACACACAGAGGGTAATACAGCAGGAGGGGGTATCACTCAGAGAGCACACAGAGAGGGTATTACAGCAGGAGGGGGTATCACTCAGACAGCACA
>JANJGN010001439.1:60000-141697 GCA_026770705.1 Isurus oxyrinchus
GAGAGAGGGACTGGGAATCACTGACCAGCAGAGAGAGAGGGACCGGGAAACACTGACCAGCAGAGAGAGAGAGAGGGACTGGGAATTACTGACCAGCAGAGAGAGATGGTCTGGGAATCACTGACCAGCAGAGAGAGAGGGACTGGGAATCACTGACCAGCAGAGAGAGAGGGACTGGGAATCACTGACCAGCAGAGAGAGAGGGTCTGGGAATCACTGACCAGTAGATGGAGAGGGACTGCGAGTCACTGACCAGCAGAGAGAGAGGGACGGGAATCACTGACCAGCAGAGAGAGAGTTAGGCTGGGAATCACTGACCAGCAGAGAGAGAGGGACTGGGAATCACTGACCAGCAGAGAGAGAGGGACTGGGAATCACTGACCAGCAGAGAGAGAGGGACAGGGAATCACTGACCAGCAGAGAGAGAGGGACTGGGAATGACAGACCAGCAGAGAGAGAGAGGGACTGGGAATCACTGACCAGCAGAGATAGAGGGACCGGGAATCACTGACCAGCAGAGATAGAGGGACTGGGAATCACTGACCAGCAGAGAGAGAGGGACTGGGAATCACTGACCAGCAGAAAGCGAGGGACTGGGAATTACTGACCAGCAGAGAGAGAGGGACTGGGAATTAATGACTAGCAGAGAGACTGGGAGTCACTGACCAGCAGAGAGAGAGGGACTGGGAATCACTGACCAGCAGAGAGGGAGGGACTGCGAATCACTGACCGGCAGAGAGAGAGGGACTGGGAATCACTGACCAGCAGAGAGAGAGGGACTAGGAATCACTGACCAGCAGAGAGAGAGGGACTGGGAATCACTGACCAGCTGAGAGAGAGGGAGTGGGAATCACTGACCAGCAGAGAGAGAGGGACTGGGAATCACTGACCAGCAGAGAGAGAGGGAGTGGGAATCACTGACCAGCAGAGAGAGAGGGACTGGGAATTACTGACCAGCAGAGAAAGAGAGGGACTGGGAATTACTGACCAGCAGAGAGAGAGGGACTGGGAATCACAGACCAGCAGAGAGAGAGGGACAGGGAATCACTGACCAGCAGAGAGAGGGAGGGACTGGGAATCACTGACCAGACGAGAGAGAGGGACTGTGAATCACTGACGGCAGAGAGAGAGGGTCTGGGAATCACTGACCAGCAGAGAGAGAGGGACTGGGAATCACTGACCAGCAGAGAGAGAGGGACTGGGAATCACTGACCAGCAGAGAGAGAGGGACTGGGAATCACTGACCAGCAGAGAGAGAGGGACTGGGAATCACTGACCAGCAGAGAGAGAGGGACAGGGAATCACTGACCAGCAGAGAGAGAGGGACAGGGAATCACTGACCAGCAGAGAGAGAGGGACTGGGAATCACAGACCAGCAGAGAGAGAGAGGGACTGGGAATCACTGACCAGCAGAGAGAGAGGGATCGGGAATCACTGACCAGCAGAGAGAGAGGGACTGGGAATCACTGACCAGCAGAGAGAGAGGGACTGGGAATCACTGACCAGCAGAAAGCGAGGGACTGGGAATTACTGACCAGCAGAGAGAGAGGGACTGGGAATTAATGACCAGCAGAGAAACTGGGAGTGACTGACCAGCAGTGAGAGAGGGACTGCGAATCACTGACCGGCAGAGAGAGAGGGACTGGGATTCACTGACCAGCAGAGAGAGAGGGACTGGGAGTCATTGACCAGCAGAGAGAGAGGGACTGGGAATCACTGACCAGCAGAGAGAGACGGACTGGGAATCACTGACCAGCAGACAGAGAGAGGGACTGGGAATCACTGACCAGCAGAGGGAGAGGGACTGGGAATCAATAACCGGCAGAGAGAGAGGGACTGGGAATCACGGACCGGCAGAGAGAGAGGGACTGGGAATCACTTACCGGCAGAGAGAGAGGGACTGGGAATTACTGACCAGCAGAGAGAGAGGGTCTGTGAATCACTGACCAGCAGAGAGAGAGGGACTGGGAGTCACTGACCAGCAGAGAGAGAGGGACTGAGAATCACTGACCAGCAGAGAGAGAGGGACTGGGAGTCACTGACCAGCAGAGAGAGAGGGACTGGGAATCACTGACCAGCAGAGAGAGAGGGACTGAGAATCACTGACCAGCAGAGAGAGAGGGACAGGAAATCACTGACCAACAGAGAGAGAGGGACTGGGAATCACTGACCAGCAGAGAGAGAGGGACTGGGAATCACTGACCAGCAGAGAGAGTGGGACTGGGAATCACTGACCGGCAGAGAGAGAGGGACTGGGAATCACTGTCCGGCAGAGAGGGAGGGACTGGGAATCACTGACCAGCAGAGAGAGAGGGACTGGGAATCACTGACCGGCAGAGAGGGAGGGACTGGGAATCACTGACCAGCAGAGAGAGAGGGACTGGGAATCACTGACCAGCAGAGAGAGAGGGACTGGGAATCACTGACCAGCAGGGAGAGAGGGACTGGGAATCACTGACCAGCAGAGAGAGAGGGACTGGGAATCACTGACCAGCAGAGAGAGAGGGACTGGGAATCACTGACCAGCAGAGAGAGAGGGACTGGGAATCACTGACCAGCAGAGAGAGAGGGACTGGGAATCACTGACCAGCAGAGAGAGAGGGACTGGGAATCACTGACCAGCAGAGAGAGAGGGACTGGGAATCACTGACCAGCAGAGAGAGAGGGACTGGGAATCACTGACCAGCAGAGAGAGAGGGACTGGGAATCATTGACCAGCAGAGAAAGAGGGACTGAGGATCACTGACCAGCAGAGAGAGAGGGAGTGGGAATCACTGACCAGCAGAGAGAGAGGGACTGGGAATCACTGACCAGCAGAGGGAGAGGGACTGGGAATTACTGACCAGCAGAGAGAGAGAGGGACTGGGAATCACTGACCAGCAGAGAGAGAGGGACTGAGAATCACTGACCAGCAGAGAGAGAGGGACTGGGAATCACTGACCAGCAGAGAGATAGGGACTGGGAGTCACTGACCAGCAGAGAGAGAGGGACTGGGAATCACTGACCAGCAGAGAGAGAGGGACTGGGAATCACTGACCAGCAGAGAGAGAGGGACTGGGAATCACTGACCAGCAGAGAGAGAGGGACTGGGAATCACTGACCAGCACAGAGAGAGGGACTGGGAATCACTGACCAGCAGAGAGAGAGGGACTGGGAATCACTGACCAGCAGAGAGAGAGGGACTGGGAATCATTGACCAGCAGAGAGAGAGGGACTGAGGATCACTGACCAGCAGAGAGAGAGGGAGTGGGAATCACTGACCAGCAGAGAGAGAGGGACTGGGAATCACTGACCAGCAGAGAGAGAGGGACTGAGAATCACTTACCAGCAGAGAGAGAGGGACTGGGAATCACTGACCAGCAGAGAGAGAGGGACTGAGAATCACTGACCAGCAGAGAGAGAGGGACTGGGAATCACTGACCAGCAGAGAGAGAGGGACTGGGAGTCACTGACCAGCAGAGAGAGAGGGACTGGGAATCACTGACCAGCAGAGACAGACGAACTGGGAGTCACTGACCAGCAGAGAGAGAGGGACTGGGAATCACTGACCAGCAGAGACAGACGAACTGGGAGTCACTGACCAGCAGAGAGAGAGGGACTGGGAATCACTGACCAGCAGAGAGAGAGGGACTGGGAATCACTGACCAGCAGAGAGAGAGAGGGACTGGGAATTACTGACCAGCAGAGAGAGAGGAACTGGGAATCACTGACCAGCAGAGAGAGAGGGACTGGGAATCACTGACCAGCACAGAGAGAGGGTCTGGGAATCACTGACCAGCAGAGAGAGAGGGACTGGGAATGACTGACCAGCAGAAAGAGAGAGGGACTGGGAATCACTGACCAGCAGAGAGATAGGGACTGGGAGTCACTGACCAGCAGAGAGAGAGGGACTGGGAATCACTGACCAGCAGAGAGAAAGGGACTGGGAATCACTGACCAGCAGAGAGAGAGGGACTGGGAATCACTGACCAGCAGAGAGAGAGGGACTGGGAATCACTGACCAGCAGAGAGAGAGAGAGGGACTGGGAATTACTGACCAGCAGAGAGAGAGGGACTGGGAATCACTGACCAGCAGAGAGAGAGGGACTGGGAATCACTGACCGGCAGAGAGAGAGGGTCTGGGAATCACTGACCAGCAGAGAGAGAGGGACTGGGAGTCACTGACCAGCAGAGTGAGAGGGACTGGGAATCACTGACCAGCAGAGAGAGTGACTGGCAATCACTGACCAGCAGAGAGAGAGGGTCTGTGTATCACTGACCGGCAGAGAGAGGGAGGGACTGGGAATCAATGACCAGCAGAGAGAGAGGGACTGGGAATCACTGACCAGCAGAGAGAGAGGGACTGAGAATCACTGACCAGCAGAGAGAGAGGGACTGGGAATCACTGACCAGCAGAGAGAGAGGGACTGGGAATCACTGACCAGCAGAGAGAGAGGGACTGGGAGTCACTGACCAGCAGAGAGAGAGGGACTGGGAATCACTGACCAGCAGAGAGAGAGGGACTGGGAATCACTGACCAGCAGAGAGAGAGGGACTGGGAATCACTGACCAGCAGAGAGAGAGGGACTGGGAATCACTGACCAGCAGAGAGAGAGGGACTGGGAATCACTGACCAGCAGAGAGAGAGGGACTGGGAATCACTGACCAGCAGAGAGAGAGGGACTGGGAATTACTGACCAGCAGAGACAGACGAACTGGGAGTCACTGACCAGCAGAGAGAGAGGGACTGGGAATCACTGACCAGCAGAGAGAGAGGGACTGGGAATCACTGACCAGCAGAGAGAGAGAGGGACTGGGAATTACTGACCAGCACAGAGAGAGGGTCTGGGAATCACTGACCAGCAGAGAGAGAGGGACTGGGAATGACTGACCAGCAGAAAGAGAGAGGGACTGGGAATCACTGACCAGCAGAGAGATAGGGACTGGGAGTCACTGACCAGCAGAGAGAGAGGGACTGGGAATCACTGACCAGCAGAGAGAAAGGGACTGGGAATCACTGACCAGCAGAGAGAGAGGGACTGGGAATCACTGACCAGCAGAGAGAGAGGGACTGGGAATCACTGACCAGCAGAGAGAGAGAGAGGGACTGGGAATTACTGACCAGCAGAGAGAGATGGTCTGGGAATCACTGACCAGCAGAGAGAGAGGGACTGGGAATCACTGACCAGCAGAGAGAGAGGGACTGGGAATCACTGACCAGCAGAGAGAGAGGGTCTGGGAATCACTGACCAGTAGAGGGAGAGGGTCTGGGAGTCACTGACCAGCAGAGAGAGAGGGACGGGAATCACTGACCAGCAGAGAGAGAGTTAGGCTGGGAATCACTGACCAGCAGAGAGAGAGGGACTGGGAATCACTGACTAGCAGAGTGAAAGGGACTGAGAATCACTGACCAGCAGAGAGAGAGGGACTGGGAATCACTGACCAGCAGAGAGAGAGGGACTGGGAATCACTGACCAGCAGAGAGAGAGGGACAGGGAATCACTGACCAGCAGAGAGAGAGGGACTGGGAATGACTGACCAGCAGAGAGAGAGAGGGACTGGGAATCACTGACCAGCAGAGAGAGAGAGGGACTGGGAATCACTGACCAGCAGAGAGAGAGGGACTGGGAATCACTGACCAGCAGAAAGCGAGGGACTGGGAATTACTGACCAGCAGAGAGAGAGGGACTGGGAATTAATGACCAGCAGAGAGACTGGGAGTCACTGACCAGCAGTGAGAGAGGGACTGCGAATCACTGACCGGCAGAGAGAGAGGGACTGGGAATCACTGACCAGCAGAGAGAGAGGGACTAGGAATCACTGACCAGCAGAGAGAGAGGGACTGGGAATCACTGACCAGCTGAGAGAGAGGGAGTGGGAATCACTGACCAGCAGAGAGAGAGGGACTGGGAATGACTGACCAGCAGAAAGAGAGAGGGACTGGGAATCACTGACCAGCAGAGAGATAGGGACTGGGAGTCACTGACCAGCAGAGAGAGAGGGACTGGGAATCACTGACCAGCAGAGAGAAAGGGACTGGGAATCACTGACCAGCAGAGAGAGAGGGACTGGGAATCACTGACCAGCAGAGAGAGAGGGACTGGGAATCACTGACCAGCAGAGAGAGAGAGAGGGACTGGGAATTACTGACCAGCAGAGAGAGATGGTCTGGGAATCACTGACCAGCAGAGAGAGAGGGACTGGGAATCACTGACCAGCAGAGAGAGAGGGACTGGGAATCACTGACCAGCAGAGAGAGAGGGTCTGGGAATCACTGACCAGTAGAGGGAGAGGGACTGGGAGTCACTGACCAGCAGAGAGAGAGGGACGGGAATCACTGACCAGCAGAGAGAGAGTTAGGCTGGGAATCACTGACCAGCAGAGAGAGAGGGACTGGGAATCACTGACTAGCAGAGTGAAAGGGACTGAGAATCACTGACCAGCAGAGAGAGAGGGACTGGGAATCACTGACCAGCAGAGAGAGAGGGACTGGGAATCACTGACCAGCAGAGAGAGAGGGACAGGGAATCACTGACCAGCAGAGAGAGAGGGACTGGGAATGACAGACCAGCAGAGAGAGATTGGGACTGGGAATCACTGACCAGCAGAGAGAGAGGGACTGGGAATCACTGACCAGCAGAAAGCGAGGGACTGGGAATTACTGACCAGCAGAGAGAGAGGGACTGGGAATTAATGACCAGCAGAGAGACTGGGAGTCACTGACCAGCAGTGAGAGAGGGACTGCGAATCACTGACCGGCAGAGAGAGAGGGACTGGGAATCACTGACCAGCAGAGAGAGAGGGACTAGGAATCACTGACCAGCAGAGAGAGAGGGACTGGGAATCACTGACCAGCTGAGAGAGAGGGAGTGGGAATCACTGACCAGCAGAGAGAGAGGGACTGGGAATCACTGACCAGCAGAGAGAGAGGGAGTGGGAATCACTGACCAGCAGAGAGAGAGGGACTGGGAATTACTGACCAGCAGAGAAAGAGAGGGACTGGGAATTACTGACCAGCAGAGAGAGAGGGACTGGGAATCACAGACCAGCAGAGAGAGAGGGACTGGGAATCACTGACCAGCAGAGAGAGGGAGGGACTGGGAATCACTGACCAGACGAGAGAGAGGGACTGTGAATCACTGACCGGCAGAGAGAGAGGGTCTGGGAACCACTGACCAGCAGAGAGCGAGGGACTGGGAATCACTGACCAGCAGAGAGAGAGTTAGGCTGGGAATCACTGACCAGCAGAGAGAGAGGGACTGGGAATCACTGACTAGCAGAGTGAAAGGGACTGAGAATCACTGACCAGCAGAGAGAGAGGGACTGGGATTCACTGACCAGCAGAGAGAGAGGGACTGGGAATCACTGACCAGCAGAGAGAGAGGGACAGGGAATCACTGACCAGCAGAGAGAGAGGGACAGGGAATTACTGACCAGCAGAGAGAGAGGGACTGGGAATCACTGACCAGCAGAGAGAGAGGGACTGGGAATCACTGACCAGCAGAGAGAGAGGGATTGGGAGTCACTGACCAGCAGAGAGAGAGGGTCTGAGAATCACTGACCAGCAGAGAGAGAGGGACTGAGAATCACTGACCAGCAGAGAGAGAGGGACTGGGAATCACTGATCAGCAGAGAGAGAGGGACTGGGAATCACTGACCAGCAGACAGAGAGGGACTGAGAATCACAGAATAGCGGAGAGAGAGGGACTGGGAATCACTGACCTGCAGAGAGAGAGGGACTGGGAATCACTGACCAGCAGAGAGAGAGGGACTGGGAATCACTGACCAGCAGAGAGAGAGGGACTGGGAATCACTGACCAGGAGAGAGAGAGGGACTGGGAATCACTGACCAGCAGAGAGAGAGGGACTGGGAATCACTGACCAGCAGAGAGAGAGGGACTGGGAATCACTGACCAGCAGAGAGAGAGGGACTGGGAATCACTGACCAGCAGAGAGAGAGGGACTGGGAATCACTGACCAGCAGAGAGAGAGGGACTGGGAATCACTGACCAGCAGAGAGAGAGGGACTGGGAATCACTGACCAGCAGAGAGAGAGGGACTGAGGATCACTGACCAGCAGAGAGAGAGGGTCTGGGAATCACTGACCAGCAGAGAGAGAGGGACTGGGAATCACCGACCAGCAGAGAGAGAGGGACTGGGAATCACTGACCAGCAGAGAGACTAGGAATCACTGACCAGCAGAGAGAGAGGGACTGGGAATCACTGACCGGCAGAGATAGAGGGACTGGGAATCACTGACCAGCAGAGAGAGAGGGACTGGGTATCACTGAGCAGTAGAGAGAGAGGGACTGGGAATCACTGACCAGCAGAGAGAGAGGGACTGGGAATCACTGACCAGCAGAGAGAGAGGGACTGGGAATCACTGACCAGCAGAGAGAGAGGGACTGGGAATTACTGACCAGCAGAGAGAGATGGACTGGGAATCACTGACCAGCAGAGAGAGGGAGGGACTGGGAATCACTGACCAGCAGAGAGAGAGGGACTGGGAATCACTGACCGGCAGAGAGAGAGGGTCTGGGAATCACTGACCAGCAGAGAGAGAGGGACTGGGAGTCACTGACCAGCAGAGTGAGAGGGACTGGGAATCACTGACCAGCAGAGAGAGTGACTGGCAATCACTGACCAGCAGAGAGAGAGGATCTGTGTATCACTGACCGGCAGAGAGAGGGAGGGACTGGGAATCAATGACCAGCAGAGAGAGAGGGACAGGGAATCACTGACCAGCAGAGAGAGAGGGACTGAGAATCACTGACCAGCAGAGAGAGAGGGACTGGGAATCACTGACCAGCAGAGAGAGAGGGACTGGGAATCACTGACCAGCAGAGAGAGAGGGACTGGGAATCACTGACCAGCCGAGAGAGAGGGACTGGGAGTCACAGACCAGCAGAGAGAGAGGGACTGGGAATCACTGACCAGCAGAGAGAGAGGGACTGGGAATCACTGACCAGCAGAGAGAGAGGGACTGGGAATCACTGACCAGCAGAGACAGACGAACTGGGAGTCACTGACCAGCAGAGAGAGAGGGACTGGGAATCACTGACCAGCAGAGAGAGAGGGACTGGGAATCACTGACCAGCAGAGAGAGAGAGGGACTGGGAATTACTGACCAGCACAGAGAGAGGGTCTGGGAATCACTGACCAGCAGAGAGAGAGGGACTGGGAATGACTGACCAGCAGAAAGAGAGAGGGACTGGGAATCACTGACCAGCAGAGAGATAGGGACTGGGAGTCACTGACCAGCAGAGAGAGAGGGACTGGGAATCACTGACCAGCAGAGAGAAAGGGACTGGGAATCACTGACCAGCAGAGAGAGAGGGACTGGGAATCACTGACCAGCAGAGAGAGAGGGACTGGGAATCACTGACCAGCAGAGAGAGAGAGAGGGACTGGGAATTACTGACCAGCAGAGAGAGATGGTCTGGGAATCACTGACCAGCAGAGAGAGAGGGACTGGGAATCACTGACCAGCAGAGAGAGAGGGACTGGGAATCACTGACCAGCAGAGAGAGAGGGTCTGGGAATCACTGACCAGTAGAGGGAGAGGGACTGGGAGTCACTGACCAGCAGAGAGAGAGGGACGGGAATCACTGACCAGCAGAGAGAGAGTTAGGCTGGGAATCACTGACCAGCAGAGAGAGAGGGACTGGGAATCACTGACTAGCAGAGTGAAAGGGACTGAGAATCACTGACCAGCAGAGAGAGAGGGACTGGGAATCACTGACCAGCAGAGAGAGAGGGACTGGGAATCACTGACCAGCAGAGAGAGAGGGACAGGGAATCACTGACCAGCAGAGAGAGAGGGACTGGGAATGACAGACCAGCAGAGAGAGAGAGGGACTGGGAATCACTGACCAGCAGAGAGAGAGGGACCGGGAATCACTGACCAGCAGAGAGAGAGGGACTGGGAATCACTGACCAGCAGAGAGCGAGGGACTGGGAATCACTGACCAGCAGAAAGCGAGGGACTGGGAATTACTGACCAGCAGAGAGAGAGGGACTGGGAATTAATGACCAGCAGAGAGACTGGGAGTCACTGACCAGCAGTGAGAGAGGGACTGCGAATCACTGACCGGCAGAGAGAGAGGGACTGGGAATCACTGACCAGCAGAGAGAGAGGGACTAGGAATCACTGACCAGCAGAGAGAGAGGGACTGGGAATCACTGACCAGCTGAGAGAGAGGGAGTGGGAATCACTGACCAGCAGAGAGAGAGGGACTGGGAATCACTGACCAGCAGAGAGAGAGGGAGTGGGAATCACTGACCAGCAGAGAGAGAGGGACTGGGAATTACTGACCAGCAGAGAAAGAGAGGGACTGGGAATTACTGACCAGCAGAGAGAGAGGGACTGGGAATCACAGACCAGCAGAGAGAGAGGGACTGGGAATCACTGACCAGCAGAGAGAGGGAGGGACTGGGAATCACTGACCAGACGAGAGAGAGGGACTGTGAATCACTGACGGCAGAGAGAGAGGGTCTGGGAATCACTGACCAGCAGAGAGAGAGGGACTGGGAATCACTGACCAGCAGAGAGAGAGTTAGGCTGGGAATCACTGACCAGCAGAGAGAGAGGGACTGGGAATCACTGACTAGCAGAGTGAAAGGGACTGAGAATCACTGACCAGCAGAGAGAGAGGGACTGGGAATCACTGACCAGCAGAGAGAGAGGGACTGGGAATCACTGACCAGCAGAGAGAGAGGGACAGGGAATCACTGACCAGCAGAGAGAGAGGGACTGGGAATCACAGACCAGCAGAGAGAGAGAGGGACTGGGAATCACTGACCAGCAGAGAGAGAGGGACCGGGAATCACTGACCAGCAGAGAGAGAGGGACTGGGAATCACTGACCAGCAGAGAGAGAGGGACTGGGAATCACTGACCAGCAGAAAGCGAGGGACTGGGAATTACTGACCAGCAGAGAGAGAGGGACTGGGAATTAATGACCAGCAGAGAGACTGGGAGTCACTGACCAGCAGTGAGAGAGGGACTGCGAATCACTGACCGGCAGAGAGAGAGGGACTGGGAATCACTGACCAGCAGAGAGAGAGGGACTAGGAATCACTGACCAGCAGAGAGAGAGGTACTGGGAATCACTGACCAGCTGAGAGAGAGGGAGTGGGAATCACTGACCAGCAGAGAGAGAGGGACTGGGAATCACTGACCAGCAGAGAGAGAGGGAGTGGGAATCACTGACCAGCAGAGAGAGAGGGACTTGGAATTACTGACCAGCAGAGAAAGAGAGGGACTGGGAATTACTGACCAGCAGAGAGAGAGGGACTGGGAATCACAGACCAGCAGAGAGAGAGGGACTGGGAATCACTGACCAGCAGAGAGAGGGAGGGACTGGGAATCACTGACCAGACGAGAGAGAGGGACTGTGAATCACTGACCGGCAGAGAGAGAGGGTCTGGGAATCACTGACCAGCAGAGAGAGAGGGACTGGGAATCACTGACCAGCAGAGAGAGAGGGTCTGTGAATTAGTGACCAGCAGAGAGAGGGAGGGACTGGGAATCACTGACCAGCAGAGAGAGAGGGACTGGGAATCACTGACCAGCAGAGAGAGAGGGACTGGGAATCACTGACCAGCAGAGAGTGAGGGACTGGGAATCACTGACCAGCAGAGAGAGAGGGACTGGGAATCACTGACCAGCAGAGAGAGAGGGATTGGTAATCACTGACCAGCAGAGAGAGACGGACTGGGAATCACTGACCAGCAGAGAGAGACGGACTGGGAATCACTGACCAGCAGAGAGAGGGACTGGGAATCACTGACCAGCAGAGAGAGAGGGACTGGGAATCACTGACCAGCAGAGAGAGAGGGTCTGGGAATCACTGACCAGGAGAGAGAGAGGGACTGGGAATCACTGACCAGCAGAGAGAGAGGGACTAGGAATCACTGACCAGCAGAGAGAGAGGGACTGGGAATCACTGACCAGCACAGAGAGAGAGGGACAGGGAATTACTGACCAGCAGAGAGAGAGGGTCTGGGAATCACTGACCAGCAGAGAGAGAGGGACTGGGAATCACTGACCAGCAGAGAGAGAGGGACTGGGAATCACTGACCAGCAGAGAGAGAGGGACTGGGAGTCACTGACCAGCAGAGAGAGAGGGTCTGGGAATCATTGACCGGCAGAGAGAGAGCGTCTGGGAATCACTGACCAGCAGAGGGAGAGGGACTGGGAGTCACTGACCAGCAGAGAGAGAGGGACTGGGAATCACTGACCAGCAGAGAGAGAGTTAGGCTGGGAATCACTGACCAGCAGAGAGAGAGGGACTGGGAATCACTGACCAGCAGAGAGAGAGGGACTGGGAGTCACTGACCAGCAGAGAGAGAGGGACTGGGAATCACTGACCAGCAGAGAGAGAGGGACTGGGAATCATTGACCGGCAGAGAGAGACGGTCTGGGAATCACTGACCAGCAGAGAGAGAGGGACTGGGAATCACTGACCAGCAGAGAGAGAGGGTCTGGGAATCACTGACCAGCAGAGAGAGAGGGACCCGGAATCACTGACCAGCAGAGAGAGAGGGTCTGTGAATCAGTGACCGGCAGAGAGAGGGAGGGACTGGGAATCACTGACCAGCAGAGAGAGAGGGACTGGGAATCACTGACCAGCAGAGAGAGAGGGACAGGGAATCACTGACCAGCAGAGAGAGAGGGACTGGGAATCACTGACCAGCAGTGAGAGAGGGACTGGGAATCACTGACCAGCAGAGAGAGAGGGACTGGTAATCACTGACCAGCAGAGAGAGACGGACTGGGAATCACTGACCAGCAGAGAGAGAGGGACTGGGAATCACTGACCAGCAGAGAGAGAGGGACTGGGAATCACTGACCAGCAGAGAGAGAGGGTCTGGGAATCACTGACCTGCAGAGAGAGCGGGACTGGGAATCACTGACCAGCAGAGAGAGAGGGACTGGGAATTACTGACCAGCAGAGAGAGAGAGGGACTGGGAATTACTGACCAGCAGAGAGAGAGGGACTGGGAATCACTGACCAGCAGAGAGAGAGGGACTGGGAATCACTGACCAGCAGAGAGAGGGAAGGACTGGGAATCACTGACCAGCAGAGAGAGAGGGACTGTGAATCACTGACCGGCAGAGAGAGAGGGTCTGGTAATCACTGACCAGCAGAGAGAGAGGGACTGGGAATCACTGACCAGCAGAGAGAGAGGGACTGGGAATCACTGACCAGCAGAGAGAGAGGGTCTGTGAATCAGTGACCGGCAGAGAGAGGGAGGGACTGGGAATCACTGACCAGCAGAGAGAGAGAGACTGGGAATCACTGACCAGCAGAGAGAGAGGGACTGGGAATCACTGACCAGCAGAGAGAGAGGGTCTGTGAATCAGTGACCGGCAGAGAGAGGGAGGGACTGGGAATCACTGACCAGCAGAGAGAGAGAGACTGGGAATCACTGACCAGCAGAGAGAGAGGGACTGGGAATCACTGACCAGCAGAGAGAGAGGGACTGGGAATCACTGACCAGCACAGAGAGAGGGACTGGGAATCACTGACCAGCAGAGAGAGAGGGACTGGGAATCACTGACCAGCAGAGAGAGAGGGACTGGGAATCACTGACCAGCAGAGAGAGAGGGACTGGGAGTCACTGACCAGCAGAGAGAGAGGATCTGGGAATCACTGACCAGCAGAGAGAGACGGACTGGGAATCACTGACCAGCAGAGAGAGATTGACTGGGAATCACTGACCAGGAGAGAGAGAGGGACTGGGAATCACTGACCAGCAGAGAGAGAGGGACTAGGAATCACTGACCAGCAGAGAGAGAGGGACTGGGAATTACTGACCAGCAGAGAGAGAGGGTCTGGGAATCACTGACCAGCAGATAGAGAGGGACTGGGAATCACTGACCAGCAGAGAGAGGGACTGGGAATCACTGACCAGCAGAGAGAGGGAGGGACTGGGAATCACTGACCAGACGAGAGAGAGGGACTGTGAATCACTGACCGGCAGAGAGAGAGGGTCTGGGAATCACTGACCAGCAGAGAGAGAGGGACTGGGAATCACTGACCAGCAGAGAGAGAGGGTCTGTGAATCAGTGACCAGCAGAGAGAGGGAGGGACTGGGAATCACTGACCAGCAGAGAGAGAGGGACTGGGAATCACTGACCAGCAGAGAGTGAGGGACTGGGAATCACTGACCAGCAGAGAGAGAGGGACTGCGAATCACTGACCAGCAGAGAGAGAGGGACTGGGAATTACTGTCCGGCAGAGAGAGAGGGACTGGGAATCACTGACCAGCAGAGAGAGAGGGACTGGGAATCACTGACCAGCAGAGAGAGAGGGACTGGGAATCACTGACCAGCAGAGAGAGAGGGACTGGGAATCACTGACCAGCAGAGAGAGACGGACTGGGAATCACTGACATTCAGAGAGAGGGACTGGGAATCACTGACCAGCAGAGAGAGAGGGACTGGGAATCACTGACCAGCAGAGAGAGAGGGTCTGGGAATCACTGACCAGGAGAGAGAGAGGGACTGGGAATCACTGACCAGCAGAGAGACAGGGACTAGGAATCACTGACCAGCAGAGAGAGAGGGACTGGGAATCACTGACCAGCACAGAGAGAGAGGGACTGGGAATTACTGACCAGCAGAGAGAGAGGGTCTGGGAATCACTGACCAGCAGAGAGAGAGGGACTGGGAATCACTGACCAGCAGAGAGAGAGGGACTGGGAATCACTGACCAGCAGAGAGAGAGGGACTGGGAGTCACTGACCAGCAGAGAGAGAGGGTCTTGGAATCATTGACCGGCAGAGAGAGAGCGTCTGGGAATCACTGACCAGCAGAGGGAGAGGGACTGGGAGTCACTGACCAGCAGAGAGAGAGGGACAGAGAATCTCTGACCAGCAGAGAGAGAGGGACTGGGAATCACTGACCAGCAGAGAGAGAGAGGGACTGGGAATCACTGACCAGCAGAGAGAGAGGGACTGGGAATCACTGACCAGCAGAGAGAGAGGGACTGGGAATCACTGACCAGCAGAGAGAGAGGGACTGGGAGTCACTGACCAGCAGAGAGAGAGGGACTGGGAATCACTGACCAGCAGAGAGAGAGGGACTGGGAATCATTGACCGGCAGAGAGAGACGGTCTGGGAATCACTGACCAGCAGAGAGAGAGGGACTGGGAATCACTGACCAGCAGAGAGAGAGGGACTGGGAATCACTGACCAGCAGAGAGAGAGGGACTGGGAATCACTGACCAGCAGAGAGAGAGGGTCTGGGAATCACTGACCAGCAGAGAGAGAGGGACTGGGAATCACTGACCAGCAGAGAGAGAGGGTCTGTGAATCAGTGACCGGCAGAGAGAGGGAGGGACTGGGAATCACTGACCAGCAGAGAGAGAGGGACTGGGAATCACTGACCAGCAGAGAGAGAGGGACTGGGAATCACTGACCAGCAGAGAGAGAGGGACTGGGAATCACTGACCAGCAGAGAGAGAGGGACTGGGAATCACTGACCAGCAGAGAGAGAGGGACTGAGAATCACAGACCAGCAGAGAGAGAGGGACTGGGAATCACTGACCAGCAGAGAGAGAGAGGGACTGGGAATCACTGACCAGCAGAGAGAGAGAGGGACTGGTAATCACTGACCAGAAGAGAGAGACGGACTGGGAATCACTGACCAGCAGAGAGAGAGGGACTGGGAATCACTGACCAGCAGAGAGAGAGGGACTGGGAATTACTGACCAGCAGAGAGAGAGGGAGTGGGAATCACTGACCAGCAGAGAGAGCGGGACTGGGAATCACTGACCAGCAGAGAGAGAGGGACTGGGAATTACTGACCAGCAGAGAGAGAGAGGGACTGGGAATTACTGACCAGCAGAGAGAGAGGGACTGGGAATCACTGACCAGCAGAGAGAGAGGGACTGGGAATCACTGACCAGCAGAGAGAGGGAGGGACTGGGAATCACTGACCAGCAGAGAGAGAGGGACTGTGAATCACTGACCGGCAGAGAGAGAGGGTCTGGGAATCACTGACCAGCAGAGAGAGAGGGACTGGGAATCACTGACCAGCAGAGAGAGAGGGTCTGTGAATCAGTGACCGGCAGAGAGAGGGAGGGACTGGGAATCACTGACCAGCAGAGAGAGAGGGACTGGGAATCACTGACCAGCAGAGAGAGAGGGACTGGGAATCACTGACCAGCAGAGTGAGAGGGACTGGGAATCACTGACCAGCAGAGAGAGAGGGACTGGGAATCACTGACCAGCAGAGAGAGAGGGACTGGGAATCACTGACCAGCAGAGAGAGAGGGACTGGGAATCACTGACCAGCAGAGAGAGAGGGACTGGGAGTCACTGACCAGCAGAGAGAGAGGAACTGGGAATCACTGACCAGCAGAGAGAGACGGACTGGGAATCACTGACCAGCAGAGAGAGAGGGACTGGGAATCACTGACCAGCAGAGAGAGAGGGACTGGGAATCACTGACCAGCAGAGAGAGAGGGACTGGGAGTCACTGACCAGCAGAGAGGGAGGGACTGGGAGTCACTGACCAGCAGAGAGAGAGGGGCTGGGAATCATTGACCGGCAGAGAGAGAGCGTCTGGGAATCACTGACCAGCAGAGGGAGAGGGACTGGGAGTCACTGACCAGCAGAGAGAGGGAAGGACTGGGAATCACTGACCAGCAGAGAGAGAGGGACTGTGAATCACTGACCGGCAGAGAGAGAGGGTCTGGTAATCACTGACCAGCAGAGAGAGAGGGACTGGGAATCACTGACCAGCAGAGAGAGAGGGACTGGGAATCACTGACCAGCAGAGAGAGAGGGTCTGTGAATCAGTGACCGGCAGAGAGAGGGAGGGACTGGGAATCACTGACCAGCAGAGAGAGAGAGACTGGGAATCACTGACCAGCAGAGAGAGAGGGACTGGGAATCACTGACCAGCAGAGAGAGAGGGTCTGTGAATCAGTGACCGGCAGAGAGAGGGAGGGACTGGGAATCACTGACCAGCAGAGAGAGAGAGACTGGGAATCACTGACCAGCAGAGAGAGAGGGACTGGGAATCACTGACCAGCAGAGAGAGAGGGACTGGGAATCACTGACCAGCACAGAGAGAGGGACTGGGAATCACTGACCAGCAGAGAGAGAGGGACTGGGAATCACTGACCAGCAGAGAGAGAGGGACTGGGAATCACTGACCAGCAGAGAGAGAGGGACTGGGAGTCACTGACCAGCAGAGAGAGAGGATCTGGGAATCACTGACCAGCAGAGAGAGACGGACTGGGAATCACTGACCAGCAGAGAGAGATTGACTGGGAATCACTGACCAGGAGAGAGAGAGGGACTGGGAATCACTGACCAGCAGAGAGAGAGGGACTAGGAATCACTGACCAGCAGAGAGAGAGGGACTGGGAATTACTGACCAGCAGAGAGAGAGGGTCTGGGAATCACTGACCAGCAGATAGAGAGGGACTGGGAATCACTGACCAGCAGAGAGAGGGACTGGGAATCACTGACCAGCAGAGAGAGGGAGGGACTGGGAATCACTGACCAGACGAGAGAGAGGGACTGTGAATCACTGACCGGCAGAGAGAGAGGGTCTGGGAATCACTGACCAGCAGAGAGAGAGGGACTGGGAATCACTGACCAGCAGAGAGAGAGGGTCTGTGAATCAGTGACCAGCAGAGAGAGGGAGGGACTGGGAATCACTGACCAGCAGAGAGAGAGGGACTGGGAATCACTGACCAGCAGAGAGTGAGGGACTGGGAATCACTGACCAGCAGAGAGAGAGGGACTGCGAATCACTGACCAGCAGAGAGAGAGGGACTGGGAATTACTGTCCGGCAGAGAGAGAGGGACTGGGAATCACTGACCAGCAGAGAGAGAGGGACTGGGAATCACTGACCAGCAGAGAGAGAGGGACTGGGAATCACTGACCAGCAGAGAGAGAGGGACTGGGAATCACTGACCAGCAGAGAGAGACGGACTGGGAATCACTGACATTCAGAGAGAGGGACTGGGAATCACTGACCAGCAGAGAGAGAGGGACTGGGAATCACTGACCAGCAGAGAGAGAGGGTCTGGGAATCACTGACCAGGAGAGAGAGAGGGACTGGGAATCACTGACCAGCAGAGAGACAGGGACTAGGAATCACTGACCAGCAGAGAGAGAGGGACTGGGAATCACTGACCAGCACAGAGAGAGAGGGACTGGGAATTACTGACCAGCAGAGAGAGAGGGTCTGGGAATCACTGACCAGCAGAGAGAGAGGGACTGGGAATCACTGACCAGCAGAGAGAGAGGGACTGGGAATCACTGACCAGCAGAGAGAGAGGGACTGGGAGTCACTGACCAGCAGAGAGAGAGGGTCTTGGAATCATTGACCGGCAGAGAGAGAGCGTCTGGGAATCACTGACCAGCAGAGGGAGAGGGACTGGGAGTCACTGACCAGCAGAGAGAGAGGGACAGAGAATCTCTGACCAGCAGAGAGAGAGGGACTGGGAATCACTGACCAGCAGAGAGAGAGAGGGACTGGGAATCACTGACCAGCAGAGAGAGAGGGACTGGGAATCACTGACCAGCAGAGAGAGAGGGACTGGGAATCACTGACCAGCAGAGAGAGAGGGACTGGGAGTCACTGACCAGCAGAGAGAGAGGGACTGGGAATCACTGACCAGCAGAGAGAGAGGGACTGGGAATCATTGACCGGCAGAGAGAGACGGTCTGGGAATCACTGACCAGCAGAGAGAGAGGGACTGGGAATCACTGACCAGCAGAGAGAGAGGGACTGGGAATCACTGACCAGCAGAGAGAGAGGGACTGGGAATCACTGACCAGCAGAGAGAGAGGGTCTGGGAATCACTGACCAGCAGAGAGAGAGGGACTGGGAATCACTGACCAGCAGAGAGAGAGGGTCTGTGAATCAGTGACCGGCAGAGAGAGGGAGGGACTGGGAATCACTGACCAGCAGAGAGAGAGGGACTGGGAATCACTGACCAGCAGAGAGAGAGGGACTGGGAATCACTGACCAGCAGAGAGAGAGGGACTGGGAATCACTGACCAGCAGAGAGAGAGGGACTGGGAATCACTGACCAGCAGAGAGAGAGGGACTGAGAATCACAGACCAGCAGAGAGAGAGGGACTGGGAATCACTGACCAGCAGAGAGAGAGAGGGACTGGGAATCACTGACCAGCAGAGAGAGAGAGGGACTGGTAATCACTGACCAGAAGAGAGAGACGGACTGGGAATCACTGACCAGCAGAGAGAGAGGGACTGGGAATCACTGACCAGCAGAGAGAGAGGGACTGGGAATTACTGACCAGCAGAGAGAGAGGGAGTGGGAATCACTGACCAGCAGAGAGAGCGGGACTGGGAATCACTGACCAGCAGAGAGAGAGGGACTGGGAATTACTGACCAGCAGAGAGAGAGAGGGACTGGGAATTACTGACCAGCAGAGAGAGAGGGACTGGGAATCACTGACCAGCAGAGAGAGAGGGACTGGGAATCACTGACCAGCAGAGAGAGGGAGGGACTGGGAATCACTGACCAGCAGAGAGAGAGGGACTGTGAATCACTGACCGGCAGAGAGAGAGGGTCTGGGAATCACTGACCAGCAGAGAGAGAGGGACTGGGAATCACTGACCAGCAGAGAGAGAGGGTCTGTGAATCAGTGACCGGCAGAGAGAGGGAGGGACTGGGAATCACTGACCAGCAGAGAGAGAGGGACTGGGAATCACTGACCAGCAGAGAGAGAGGGACTGGGAATCACTGACCAGCAGAGTGAGAGGGACTGGGAATCACTGACCAGCAGAGAGAGAGGGACTGGGAATCACTGACCAGCAGAGAGAGAGGGACTGGGAATCACTGACCAGCAGAGAGAGAGGGACTGGGAATCACTGACCAGCAGAGAGAGAGGGACTGGGAGTCACTGACCAGCAGAGAGAGAGGAACTGGGAATCACTGACCAGCAGAGAGAGACGGACTGGGAATCACTGACCAGCAGAGAGAGAGGGACTGGGAATCACTGACCAGCAGAGAGAGAGGGACTGGGAATCACTGACCAGCAGAGAGAGAGGGACTGGGAGTCACTGACCAGCAGAGAGGGAGGGACTGGGAGTCACTGACCAGCAGAGAGAGAGGGGCTGGGAATCATTGACCGGCAGAGAGAGAGCGTCTGGGAATCACTGACCAGCAGAGGGAGAGGGACTGGGAGTCACTGACCAGCAGAGAGAGAGGGACTGGGAATCACTGACCAGCAGAGAGAGAGTTAGGCTGGGAATCACTGACCAGCAGAGAGAGAGGGACTGGGAATCACTGACCAGCAGAGAGAGAGGGACTGGGAGTCACTGACCAGCAGAGAGAGAGAGGGACTGGGAATCACTGACCAGCAGAGAGAGAGGGACTGGGAATCACTGACCAGCAGAGAGAGAGGGACTGGGAATCACTGACCAGCAGAGAGAGAGGGACTGGGAATCACTGACCAGCACAGAGAGGGACTGGGAATCAGTGACCAGCAGAGAGAGAGGGACTGGGAATCACTGACCAGCAGAGAGAGAGGGACTGGGAATCACTGACCAGCAGAGAGAGAGGGACTGGGAGTCACTGACCAGCAGAGAGAGAGGGACTGGGAATCACTGACCAGCACAGAGAGGGACTGGGAATCACTGACCAGCAGAGAGAGAGGGACTGGGAATCACTGACCAGCAGAGAGAGAGGGACTGGGAATCACTGACCAGCACAGAGAGGGACTGGGAATCAGTGACCAGCAGAGAGAGAGGGACTGGGAATCACTGACCAGCAGAGAGAGAGGGACTGGGAATCACTGACCAGCAGAGAGAGAGGGACTGGGAGTCACTGACCAGCAGAGAGAGAGGGACTGGGAATCACTGACCAGCAGAGAGAGAGGGACTGGGAATCACTGACCAGCAGAGAGAGAGGGACAGGGAATCACTGACCAGCAGAGAGAGGGAGGGACTGGGAGTCACTGACCAGCAGAGAGAGAGGGACTGGGAATCATTGACCGGCAAAGAGAGACACTCTGGGAATCACTGACCAGCAGAGAGAGAGGGACTGGGAATCACTGACCAGCAGAGAGAGAGGGACTGGGAATCACTGACCAGCAGAGAGAGAGGGACTGGGAATCACTGACCAGCAGAGAGAGAGGGTCTGGGAATCACTGACCAGCAGAGAGAGAGGGACTGGGAATCACTGACCAGCAGAGAGAGAGGGTCTGTGAATCAGTGACCGGCAGAGAGAGGGAGGGACTGGGAATCACTGACCAGCAGAGAGAGAGGGACTGGGAATCACTGACCAGCAGAGAGAGAGGGACTGGGAGTCACTGACCAGCAGAGAGAGAGGGTCTGGGAATCACTGACCAGCAGAGAGAGAGGGACTGGGAGTCACTGACCAGCAGAGAGAGAGGGTCTGGGAATCACTGACCAGCAGAGAGAGAGGGACTGGGAATCACTGACCAGCAGAGAGAGAGGGACTGGGAATCACTGACCAGCAGAGAGAGAGGGACTGGGAATCACTGACCAGCAGAGAGAGAGGGACTGGTAATCACTGACCAGAAGAGAGAGACGGACTGGGAATCACTGACCAGCAGAGAGAGAGGGACTGGGAATCACTGACCAGCAGAGAGAGAGGGAGTGTGAATCACTGACCAGCAGAGAGAGCGGGACTGGGAATCACTGACCAGCAGAGAGAGAGGGACTGGGAATTACTGACCAGCAGAGAGAGAGAGGGACTGGGAATTACTGACCAGCAGAGAGAGAGGGACTGGGAATCACTGACCAGCAGAGAGAGAGGGACTGGGAATCACTGACCAGCAGAGAGAGGGAGGGACTGGGAATCACTGACCAGCAGAGAGAGAGGGACTGTGAATCACTGACCGGCAGAGAGAGAGGGTCTGGGAATCACTGACCAGCAGAGAGAGAGGGACTGGGAATCACTGACCAGCAGAGAGAGAGGGTCTGTGAATCAGTGACCGGCAGAGAGAGGGAGGGACTGGGAATCACTGACCAGCAGAGAGAGAGGGACTGGGAATCACTGACCAGCAGAGAGAGAGGGACTGGGAATCACTGACCAGCAGAGAGAGAGGGACTGGGAATCACTGACCAGCAGAGAGAGAGGGACTGGGAATCACTGACCAGCAGAGAGAGAGGGACTGGGAATCACTGACCAGCAGAGAGAGAGGGACTGGGAATCACTGACCAGCAGAGAGAGAGGGACTGGGAGTCACTGACCAGCAGAGAGAGAGGAACTGGGAATCACTGACCAGCAGAGAGAGACGGACTGGGAATCACTGACCAGCAGAGAGAGAGGGACTGGGAATCACTGACCAGCAGAGAGAGAGGGACTGGGAATCACTGACCAGCAGAGAGAGAGGGACTGGGAGTCACTGACCAGCAGAGAGGGAGGGACTGGGAGTCACTGACCAGCAGAGAGAGAGGGGCTTGGAATCATTGACCGGCAGAGAGAGAGCGTCTGGGAATCACTGACCAGCAGAGGGAGAGGGACTGGGAGTCACTGACCAGCAGAGAGAGAGGGACTGGGAATCACTGACCAGCAGAGAGAGAGTTAGGCTGGGAATCACTGACCAGCAGAGAGAGAGGGACTGGGAATCACTGACCAGCAGAGAGAGAGGGACTGGGAATCACTGACCAGCAGAGAGAGAGGGACTGGGAATCACTGACCAGCAGAGAGAGAGGGACTGGGAATCATTGACCGGCAGGCAGAGACGGTCTGGGAATCACTGACCAGCAGAGAGAGAGGGACTGGGAATCACTGACCAGCAGAGAGAGAGGGTCTGGGAATCACTGACCAGCAGAGAGAGAGGGACTGGGAATCACTGACCAGCAGAGAGAGAGGGTCTGTGAATCAGTGACCGGCAGAGAGAGGGAGGGACTGGGAATCACTGACCAGCAGAGAGAGAGGGACTGGGAATCACTGACCAGCAGAGAGAGAGGGACTGGGAATCACTGACCAGCAGAGAGAGAGGGACTGGGAATCACTGACCAGCAGAGAGAGAGGGACTGGGAATCACTGACCAGCAGAGAGAGAGGGACTGGTAATCACTGACCAGCAGAGAGAGACGGACTGGGAATCACTGACCAGCAGAGAGAGAGGGACTGGGAATCACTGACCAGCAGAGAGAGAGGGACTGGGAATCACTGACCAGCAGAGAGAGAGGGAGTGGGACTCACTGACCAGCAGAGAGAGCGGGACTGGGAATCACTGACCAGCAGAGAGAGAGGGACTGGGAATTACTGACCTGGAGAGAGAGAGGGACTGGGAATCACTGACTAGCAGAGAGAGAGTGACTGGGAATCATTGACCGGCAGAGAGAGACGGTCTGGGAATCACTGACCAGCAGAGAGAGAGGGACTGGGAATCACTGTCCAGCAGAGAGAGAGGGTCTGGGAATCACTGACCAGCAGAGAGAGAGGGACTGGGAATCACTGACCAGCAGAGAGAGAGGGTCTGTGAATCAGTGACCGGCAGAGAGAGGGAGGGACTGGGAATCACTGACCAGCAGAGAGAGACGGACTGGGAATCACTGACCAGCAGAGAGAGAGGGACTGGGAATCACTGACCAGCAGAGAGAGACGGACTGGGAATCACTGACCAGCAGAGAGAGAGGGACTGGGAATCACTGACCAGCAGAGAGAGAGGGACTGGGAATCACTGACCAGCAGAGAGAGAGGGAGTGGGACTCACTGACCAGCAGAGAGAGCGGGACTGGGAATCACTGACCAGCAGAGAGAGAGGGACTGGGAATTACTGACCAGCAGAGAGAGAGAGGGACTGGGAATTACTGACCAGCAGAGAGAGAGGGACTGGGAATCACTGACCAGCAGAGAGAGTGGGACTGGGAATCACTGACCAGCAGAGAGAGAGGGACTGTGAATCACTGACCGGCAGAGAGAGAGGGTCTGGGAATCACTGACCAGCAGAGAGAGAGGGACTGGGAATCACTGACCAGCAGAGAGAGAGGGTCTGTGAATCAGTGACCGGCAGAGAGAGGGAGGGACTGGGAATCAATGACCAGCAGAGAGAGAGGGACTGGGAATCACTGACCAGCAGAGAGAGAGGGACTGGGAATCACTGACCAGCAGAGAGAGAGGGACTGGGAATCACTGACCAGCAGAGAGAGAGGGACTGGGAATCACTGACCAGCAGAGAGAGAGGGACTGGGAATCACTGACCAGCAGAGAGAGAGGGACTGGGAATCACTGACCAGCAGAGAGAGAGGGACTGGGAATCACTGACCAGCAGAGAGAGAGGGACTGGGAATCACTGAGCAGCAGAGAGAGAGGGACTGGGAATCAATGACCAGCAGAGAGAGAGGGACTTGGAATCACTGACCAGCAGAGAGAGAGGGACTGGGAATCACTGACCAGCAGAGAGAGGGAGGGACTGGGAATCACTGACCAGCAGAGACAGAGGGACTGGGAATCACTGACCAGCAGAGAGAGAGGGACTGGGAATCACTGACCAGCAGAGAGAGGGAGGGACTGGGAATCACTGACCAGCAGAGAGAGAGGGACTGTGAATCACTGACCGGCAGAGAGAGAGGGTCTGGGAATCACTGACCAGCAGAGAGAGAGGGACTGGGAATCACTGTCCAGCAGAGAGAGAGGGTCTGTGAATCAGTGACCGGCAGAGAGAGGGAGGGACTGGGAATCACTGACCAGCATAGAGAGAGGGACTGGGAATCACTGACCAGCAGAGAGAGAGGGACTGGGAATCATTGACCGGCAGAGAGAGACGGTCTGGGAATCACTGACCAGCAGAGAGAGAGGGACTGGGAATCACTGACCAGCAGAGAGAGAGGGTCTGGGAATCACTGACCAGCAGAGAGAGAGGGACTGGGAATCACTGACCAGCAGAGAGAGAGGGTCTGTGAATCAGTGACCGGCAGAGAGAGGGAGGGACTGGGAATCACTGACCAGCAGAGAGAGAGGGACTGGGAATCACTGACCAGCAGAGAGAGAGGGACTGGGAATCACTGACCAGCAGAGAGAGAGGGACTGGGAATCACTGACCAGCAGAGAGAGAGGGACTGGGAATCACTGACCAGCAGAGAGAGAGGGACTGGTAATCACTGACCAGCAGAGAGAGAGGGACTGGGAATCACTGACCAGCAGAGAGAGAGGGACTGGGAATCACTGACCAGCAGAGAGAGAGGGACTGGGAATCACTGACCAGCAGAGAGAGAGGGAGTGGGACTCACTGACCAGCAGAGAGAGCGGGACTGGGAATCACTGACCAGCAGAGAGAGAGGGACTGGGAATCACTGACCAGCAGAGAGAGAGGGACTGGGAATCACTGACCAGCAGAGAGAGAGGGACTGGGAATCACTGACCAGCAGAGAGAGAGGGACTGGGAATCACTGAGCAGCAGAGAGAGAGGGACTGGGAATCACTGACCAGCAGAGAGAGAGGGACTGGGAATCACTGACCAGCAGAGAGAGAGGGTCTGTGAATCAGTGACCGGCAGAGAGAGAGGGACTGGGAATCACTGACCAGCAGAGAGAGAGGGACTGGGAATCACTGACCAGCAGAGAGAGGGAGGGACTGGGAATCAATGACCAGCAGAGAGAGAGGGACTGGGAATCACTGACCAGCAGAGAGAGAGGGACTGGGAATCACTGACCAGCAGAGAGAGAGGGACTGGGAATCACTGACCAGCAGAGAGAGAGGGACTGGGAATCACTGACCAGCAGAGAGAGAGGGACTGGGAATCACTGACCAGCAGAGAGAGAGGGACTGGGAATCACTGACCAGCAGAGAGAGAGGGACTGGGAATCACTGACCAGCAGAGAGAGAGGGACTGGGAATCACTGAGCAGCAGAGAGAGAGGGACTGGGAATCAATGACCAGCAGAGAGAGAGGGACTTGGAATCACTGACCAGCAGAGAGAGAGGGACTGGGAATCACTGACCAGCAGAGAGAGGGAGGGACTGGGAATCACTGACCAGCAGAGACAGAGGGACTGGGAATCACTGACCAGCAGAGAGAGAGGGACTGGGAATCACTGACCAGCAGAGAGAGGGAGGGACTGGGAATCACTGACCAGCAGAGAGAGAGGGACTGTGAATCACTGACCGGCAGAGAGAGAGGGTCTGGGAATCACTGACCAGCAGAGAGAGAGGGACTGGGAATCACTGTCCAGCAGAGAGAGAGGGTCTGTGAATCAGTGACCGGCAGAGAGAGGGAGGGACTGGGAATCACTGACCAGCATAGAGAGAGGGACTGGGAATCACTGACCAGCAGAGAGAGAGGGACTGGGAATCATTGACCGGCAGAGAGAGACGGTCTGGGAATCACTGACCAGCAGAGAGAGAGGGACTGGGAATCACTGACCAGCAGAGAGAGAGGGTCTGGGAATCACTGACCAGCAGAGAGAGAGGGACTGGGAATCACTGACCAGCAGAGAGAGAGGGTCTGTGAATCAGTGACCGGCAGAGAGAGGGAGGGACTGGGAATCACTGACCAGCAGAGAGAGAGGGACTGGGAATCACTGACCAGCAGAGAGAGAGGGACTGGGAATCACTGACCAGCAGAGAGAGAGGGACTGGGAATCACTGACCAGCAGAGAGAGAGGGACTGGGAATCACTGACCAGCAGAGAGAGAGGGACTGGTAATCACTGACCAGCAGAGAGAGAGGGACTGGGAATCACTGACCAGCAGAGAGAGAGGGACTGGGAATCACTGACCAGCAGAGAGAGAGGGACTGGGAATCACTGACCAGCAGAGAGAGAGGGAGTGGGACTCACTGACCAGCAGAGAGAGCGGGACTGGGAATCACTGACCAGCAGAGAGAGAGGGACTGGGAATCACTGACCAGCAGAGAGAGAGGGACTGGGAATCACTGACCAGCAGAGAGAGAGGGACTGGGAATCACTGACCAGCAGAGAGAGAGGGACTGGGAATCACTGAGCAGCAGAGAGAGAGGGACTGGGAATCACTGACCAGCAGAGAGAGAGGGACTGGGAATCACTGACCAGCAGAGAGAGAGGGACTGGGAATCACTGACCAGCAGAGAGAGGGAGGGACTGGGAATCACTGACCAGCAGAGAGAGAGGGACTGTGAATCACTGACCGGCAGAGAGAGAGGGTCTGGGAATCACTGACCAGCAGAGAGAGAGGGACTGGGAATCACTGACCAGCAGAGAGAGACGGACTGGGAATCACTGACCAGCAGAGAGAGAGGGACTGGGAATCACTGACCAGCAGAGAGAGAGGGACTGGGAATCACTGACCAGCAGAGAGAGAGGGAGTGGGACTCACTGACCAGCAGAGAGAGCGGGACTGGGAATCACTGATCAGCAGAGAGAGAGGGACTGGGAATCACTGACCAGCAGAGAGAGAGGGACTGGGAATCACTGACCAGCAGAGAGAGAGGGACTGGGAATCACTGACCAGCAGAGAGAGAGGGACTGGGAATCACTGACCAGCAGAGAGAGAGGGACTGGGAATTACTGACCAGCAGAGAGAGAGGGACTGGGAATCACTGACCAGCAGAGAGAGAGGGACTGGGAATCACTGACCAGCAGAGAGAGAGGGACTGGGAATCACTGACCAGCAGAGAGAGAGGGACTGGGAATCACTGACCAGCAGAGAGAGAGGGACTGGGAATCACTGACCAGCAGAGAGAGAGGGACTGGGAATCACTGACCAGCAGAGAGAGAGGGACTGGGAATCACTGACCAGCAGAGAGAGAGGGACTGGGAATCACTGACCAGCAGAGAGAGAGGGACTGGGAATCACTGACCAGCAGAGAGAGAGGGACTGGGAATCACTGAGCAGCAGAGAGAGAGGGACTGGGAATCACTGACCAGCAGAGAGAGAGGGACTGGGAATCACTGACCAGCAGAGAGAGAGGGACTGGGAATCACTGACCAGCAGAGAGAGGGAGGGACTGGGAATCACTGACCAGCAGAGAGAGAGGGACTGTGAATCACTGACCGGCAGAGAGAGAGGGTCTGGGAATCACTGACCAGCAGAGAGAGAGGGACTGGGAATCACTGACCAGCAGAGAGAGAGGGTCTGGGAATCACTGACCAGGAGAGAGAGAGGGACTGGGAATCACTGACCAGCAGAGAGAGAGGGACTAGGAATCACTGACCAGCAGAGAGAGAGGGACTGGGAATCACTGACCAGCACAGAGAGAGAGGGACTGGGAATTACTGACCTGCAGAGAGAGAGGGTCTGGGAATCACTGACCAGCAGAGAGAGAGGGACTGGGAATCACTGACCAGCAGAGAGAGAGGGACTGGGAATCACTGACCAGCAGAGAGAGAGGGACTGGGAGTCACTGACCAGCAGAGAGAGAGGGTCTGGGAATCATTGACCCGCAGAGAGAGAGCGTCTGGGAATCACTGACCAGCAGAGGGAGAGGGACTGGGAGTCACTGACCAGCAGAGAGAGAGGGACTGGGAATCACTGACCAGCAGAGAGAGAGTTAGGCTGGGAATCACTGACCAGCAGAGAGAGAGGGACTGGGAATCACTGACCAGCAGAGAGAGAGGGACTGGGAGTCACTGACCAGCAGAGAGAGAGGGACTGGGAATCACTGACCAGCAGAGAGAGAGGGACTGGGAATCATTGACCGGCAGAGAGAGACGGTCTGGGAATCACTGACCAGCAGAGAGAGAGGGACTGGGAATCACTGACCAGCAGAGAGAGAGGGTCTGGGAATCACTGACCAGCAGAGAGGGAGGGACTGGGAATCACTGACCAGCAGAGAGAGAGGGTCTGTGAATCAGTGACCGGCAGAGAGAGGGAGGGACTGGGAATCACTGACCAGCAGAGAGAGAGGGACTGGGAATCACTGAACAGCAGAGAGAGAGGGACTGGGAATCACTGACCAGCAGAGAGAGAGGGACTGGGAATCACTGACCAGCAGAGAGAGAGGGACTGGGAATCACTGACCAGCAGAGAGAGAGGGACTGGTAATCACAGACCAGCAGAGAGAGACGGACTGGGAATCACTGACCAGCAGAGAGAGAGGGACTGGGAATCACTGACCAGCAGAGAGAGAGGGACTGGGAATCACTGACCAGCAGAGAGAGAGGGAGTGGGAATCACTGACCAGCAGAGAGAGCGGGACTGGGAATCACTGACCAGCAGAGAGAGAGGGACTGGGAATTACTGACCAGCAGAGAGAGAGAGGGACTGGGAATTACTGACCAGCAGAGAGACAGGGACTGGGAATCACTGACCAGCAGAGAGAGAGGGACTGGGAATCACTGACCAGCAGAGAGAGGGAGGGACTGGGAATCACTGACCAGCAGAGAGAGAGGGACTGTGAATCACTGACCGGCAGAGAGAGAGGGTCTGGGAATCACTGACCAGTAGAGAGAGAGGGACTGGGAATCACTGACCAGCAGAGAGAGAGGGTCTGTGAATCAGTGACCGGCAGAGAGAGGGAGGGACTGGGAATCACTGACCAGCAGAGAGAGAGGGACTGGGAATCACTGACCAGCAGAGAGAGAGGGACTGGGAATCACTGACCAGCAGAGAGAGAGGGACTGGGAATCACTGACCAGCAGAGAGAGAGGGACTGGGAATCACTGACCAGCAGAGAGAGAGGGACAGGGAATCACTGACCAGCAGAGAGAGAGGGACTGGGAATCACTGACCAGCAGAGAGAGAGGGACTGGGAGTCACTGACCAGCAGAGAGAGAGGGACTGGGAATCACTGACCAGCAGAGAGACTGGGAATCACTGTCCAGCAGAGAGAGAGGGACTGGGAATCACTGACCAGCAGAGAGAGAGGGACTGGGAGTCACTGACCAGCAGAGAGAGAGGGACTGGGAATCACTGACCAGCAGAGAGAGAGGGACTGGGAATCATTGACCGGCAGAGAGAGATGGTCTGGGAATCACTGACCAGCAGAGAGAGAGGGACTGGGAATCACTGACCAGCAGAGAGAGAGGGTCTGGGAATCACTGACCAGCAGAGAGAGAGGGACTGGGAATCACTGACCAGCAGAGAGAGAGGGTCTGTGAATCAGTGACCGGCAGATAGAGGGAGGGACTGGGAATCACTGACCAGCAGAGAGAGAGGGACTGGGAATCACTGACCAGCAGAGAGAGAGGGACTGGGAATCACTGACCAGCACAGAGAGAGGGACTGGGAATCACTGACCAGCAGAGAGAGAGGGACTGGGAATCACTGACCAGCAGAGAGAGAGGGACTGGTAATCACAGACCAGCAGAGAGAGACGGACTGGGAATCACTGACCAGCAGAGAGAGAGGGACTGGGAATCACTGACCAGCAGAGAGAGAGGGACTGGGAATCACTGACCAGCAGAGAGAGAGGGAGTGGGAATCACTGACCAGCAGAGAGAGCGGGACTGGGAATCACTGACCAGCAGAGAGAGAGGGACTGGGAATTACTGACCAGCAGAGAGAGAGGGACTGGGAATCACTGACCAGCAGAGAGAGAGGGACTGGGAATCACTGACCAGCAGAGAGAGAGTGACTGGGAATCACTGACCAGCAGAGAGAGAGGGACTGGGAATTACTGACCAGCAGAGAGAGAGGGACTGGGAATCACTGACCAGCAGAGAGAGAGGGACTGGGAATCACTGACCAGCAGAGAGAGAGGGACTGGGAATTACTGACCAGCAGAGAGAGAGGGACTGGGAATCACTGACCAGCAGAGAGAGAGGGACTGGGAATCACTGACCAGCAGAGAGAGGGAGGGACTGGGAATCACTGACCAGCAGAGAGAGAGGGACTGTGAATCACTGACCGGCAGAGAGAGAGGGTCTGGGAATCACTGACCAGCAGAGAGAGAGGGACTGGGAATCACTGACCAGCAGAGAGAGAGGGTCTGTGAATCAGTGACCGGCAGAGAGAGGGAGGGACTGGGAATCACTGACCAGCAGAGAGAGAGGGACTGGGAATCACTGACCAGCAGAGAGAGAGGGACTGGGAATCACTGACCAGCAGAGAGAGAGGGACTGGGAATCACTGACCAGCAGAGAGAGAGGGACTGGGAATCACTGACCAGCAGAGAGAGAGGGACAGGGAATCACTGACCAGCAGAGAGAGAGGGACTGGGAATCACTGACCAGCAGAGAGAGAGGGACTGGGAGTCACTGACCAGCAGAGAGAGAGGAACTGGGAATCACTGACCAGCAGAGAGAGACGGACTGGGAATCACTGACCAGCAGAGAGAGAGGGACTGGGAATCACTGACCAGCAGAGAGAGAGGGACTGGGAATCACTGACCAGCAGAGAGAGCGGGTCTGGGAATCACTGACCAGGAGAGAGAGAGGGACTGGGAATCACTGACCAGCAGAGAGAGAGGGACAAGGAATCACTGACCAGCAGAGAGAGAGGGACTGGGAATTACTGACCAGCAGAGAGAGAGGGTCTGGGAATCACTGACCAGCAGAGAGAGAGGGACTGGGAATCACTGACCAGCAGAGAGAGAGGGACTGGGAGTCACTGACCAGCAGAGAGAGAGGGTCTGGGAATCATTGACCGGCAGATAGAGAGGGTCTGGGAATCACTGACCAGCAGAGGGAGAGGGACTGGGAGTCACTGACCAGCAGAGAGAGAGGGACTGGGAATCACTGACCAGCAGAGAGAGAGAGGGACTGGGAATTACTGACCAGCAGAGAGAGAGGGTCTGGGAATCACTGACCAGCAGAGAGAGGGGGACTGGGAATCACTGACCAGCAGAGAGAGAGGGACTGGGAGTCACTGACCAGCAGAGAGAGAGGGTCTGGGAATCATTGACCGGCAGAGAGAGAGGGTCTGGGAATCACTGACCAGCAGAGGGAGAGGGACTGGGAGTCACTGACCAGCAGAGAGAGAGGGACTGGGAATCACTGACCAGCAGAGAGAGAGTTGGGCTGGGAATCACTGACCAGCAGAGAGAGAGGGACTGGGAATCACTGACCAGCAGAGAGAGAGGGACTGGGAGTCACTGACCAGCAGAGAGAGAGGGACTGGGAATCACTGACCAGCAGAGAGAGAGGGACTGGGAATCACTGACCAGCAGAGAGAGAGGGATTGGGAATCACTGACCAGCAGAGAGAGAGGGACTGGGAATCACTGACCAGCAGAGAGAGAGGGACTGGGAATCACTGACCAGCAGAGAGAGAGGGACTGGGAATCACTGACCAACAGAGAGAGAGGTACTGGGAATCACTGACCAGCAGAGAGAGACGGACTGGGAATCACTGACCAGCAGAGAGAGAGGGACTGGGAATCACTGACCAGCAGAGAGAGAGGGACTGGGAATCACTGACCAGCAGAGAGACTGGGAATCAGTGACCAGCAGAGAGAGAGGGACTTGGAATCACTGACCGGCAGAGATAGAGGGATTGGGAATCACTGACCGGCAGAGAGAGAGGGACTGGGAATCACTGACCGGCAGAGAGGGAGGGACTGGGAATCACTGACCAGCAGAGAGAGAGGGACTGGGAATCACTGACCAGCAGAGAGAGAGGAACTGGGAATCACTGACCAGCAGAGAGAGAGGGACTGGGAATCACTGACCAGCAGAGAGAGAGGGACTGGGAATCACTGACCAGCAGAGAGAGAGGGTCTGTGAATCACTGACCAGCAGAGAGAGAGGGACTGAGAATCACTGACCAGCAGAGAGAGAGGGACTGGGAATCACTGACCAGCAGAGGGAGAGGGACTGGGAATCACTGACCAGCAGAGAGAGAGGGACTGGGAATCACTGACCAGCAGAGAGAGAGGGACTGGGAATCACTGACAAGCAGAGAGAGAGGGACTGGGAATAACTGACCAGCAGAGAGTGAGGGTCTGGGATTCATTGACCAGCAGAGAGAGAGGGACTGGGACTCACTGACCAGCAGAGAGAGACGGACTCGGAATCACTGACCAGCAGAGAGAGAGGGACTGGGAATCACTGACCAGCAGACAGAGAGAGGGACTGGGAATCACTGACCAGCAGAGGGAGAGGGACTGGGAATCAATAACCGGCAGAGAGAGAGGGACTGGGAATCAGGGACCGGCAGCGAGAGAGGGACTGGGAATTACTGACCAGCAGAGAGAGAGGGTCTGTGAATCACTGACCAGCAGAGAGAGAGGGACTGGGAGTCACTGACCAGCAGAGAGAGAGGGACTGGGAATCACTGACCAGCAGAGAGAGAGGGAGTGGGAGTCACTGACCAGCAGAGAGAGAGGGACTGGGACTCACTTACCGGCAGAGAGAGAGGGACTGGGAATTACTGACCAGCAGAGAGAGAGGGTCTGTGAATCACTGACCAGCAGAGAGAGAGGGACTGGGAGTCACTGACCAGCAGAGAGAGAGGGACTGAGAATCACTGACCAGCAGAGAGAGAGGGAGTGGGAGTCACTGACCAGCAGAGAGAGAGGGACTGGGAGTCACTGACCAGCAGAGAGAGTGGGACTGAGAATCACTGACCAGCAGAGAGAGAGGGACTGGGAATCACTGACCAACAGAGAGAGAGGGACTGGGAATCACTGACCAGCAGAGAGAGAGGGACTGGGAATCACTGACCAGCAGAGAGAGTGGGACAGGGAATCACTGACCGGCAGAGAGAGAGGGACTGGGAATCACTGACCGGCAGAGAGGGAGGGACTGGGAATCACTGCACAGCAGAGAGAGAGGGACTGGGAATCACTGACCAGCAGAGAGAGAGGGACTGGGAATCACTGACCAGCAGAGAGAGAGGGACTGGGAATCACTGACCAGCAGAGAGAGAGGGACTGGGAATCACTGACCAGCAGAGACAGAGGGTCTGTGAATCACTGACCAGCAGAGAGAGAGGGACTGAGAATCACTGACCAGCAGAGAGAGAGGGACTGGGAATCACTGACCAGCAGAGAGAGAGGGACTGGGAATCACTGACCAGCAGAGAGAGAGGGACTGGGAATCACTGACCAGCAGAGAGAGAGGGACTGGAAATCACTGACCAGCAGAGAGAGAGGGACTGGGAATCACTGACCAGCAGAGAGAGAGGGACTGGGAATCACTGACGAGCACAGAGAGAGGGACTGGGAATCACTGACCAGCACAGAGAGCGGGACTGGGAATCACTGACCAGCAGAGAGAGAGGGACTGGGAATCATTGACCAGCAGAGAGAGCGGGTCTGGGAATCACTGACCAGGAGAGAGAGAGGGACTGGGAATCACTGACCAGCAGAGAGAGAGGGACTAGGAATCACTGACCAGCAGAGAGAGAGGGACTGGGAATCACTGACCAGCAGAGAGAGAGAGGGACTGGGAATTACTGACCAGCAGAGAGAGAGGGTCTGGGAATCACTGACCAGCAGAGAGAGAGGGACTGGGAATCACTGACCAGCAGAGAGAGAGGGACTGGGAATCACTGACCAGCAGAGAGAGAGGGACTGGGAGTCACTGACCAGCAGAGAGAGAGGGTCTGGGAATCATTGAATGGCAGAGAGAGAGGGTCTGGGAATCACTGACCAGCAGAGGGAGAGGGACTGGGAGTCACTGACCAGCAGAGAGAGAGGGACTGGGAATCACTGACCAGCAGAGAGAGAGTTAGGCTGGGAATCACTGACCAGCAGAGAGAGAGGGACTGGGAATCACTGACCAGCAGAGAGAGAGGGACTGGGAGTCACTGACCAGCAGAGAGAGAGGGACTGGGAATCACTGACCAGCAGAGAGAGAGGGACTGGGAATCACAGACCAGCAGAGAGAGAGGGATTGGGAATCACTGACCAGCAGAGAGAGAGGGACTGGGAATCACTGACCAGCAGAGAGAGAGGGACTGGGAATCACTGACCAGCAGAGAGAGAGGGACTGGGAATCACTGACCAGCAGAGAGAGAGGGAGTGGGAATCACTGACCAGCAGAGAGAGAGGGACTGGGAAT
Source organism: Isurus oxyrinchus (assembly GCA_026770705.1). NCBI lineage: Eukaryota > Metazoa > Chordata > Chondrichthyes > Lamniformes > Lamnidae > Isurus > Isurus oxyrinchus. Next base: position 94,817 of record JANJGN010001439.1, read on the forward strand.
CACTGACCAGCAGAGAGAGAGGGACTGGGAATCACTGACCAGCAGAGAGAGAGGGACTGGGAATCACTGACCAGCAGAGAGAGACGGACTGGGAATCACTGACCAGCAGAGAGAGAGGGACTGGGAATCACTGACCAGCAGAGAGAGAGGGACTGGGAATCACTGACCAGCAGAGAGAGAGGGACTGGGAATCACTGACCAGCAGAGAGAGAGGGACTGGGAATCACTGACCAGCAGAGAGAGAGTGACTGGGAATCACTGACCAGCAGAGAGAGAGAGGGACTGGGAATCACTGACCAGCAGAGAGAGAGGGACTGGGAATCACTGACCAGCAGAGAGACTGGGAATCAGTGACCAGCAGAGAGAGAGGGACTTGGAATCACTGACCAGCAGAGAGAGAGGGACTGGGAATCACTGACCAGCAGAGAGAGAGGGACTGGGAATCACTGACAAGCAGAGAGAGAGGGACTGGGAATAACTGACCAGCAGAGAGTGAGGGACTGGGAATCATTGACCAGCAGAGAGAGAGGGACTGGGACTCACTGACCAGCAGAGAGAGACGGACTGGGAATCACTGACCAGCAGAGAGAGAGGGACTGGGAATCACTGACCAGCAGATAGAGAGAGGGACTGGGAATCACTGACCAGCAGAGGGAGAGGGACTGGGAATCAATAACCGGCAGAGAGAGAGGGACTGGGAATCACGGACCGGCAGCGAGAGAGGGACTGGGACTCACTTACCGGCAGAGAGAGTGGGTCTGGGAATTACTGACCAGCAGAGAGAGAGGGTCTGTGAATCACTGACCAGCAGAGAGAGAGGGACTGGGAGTCACTGACCAGCAGAGAGAGAGGGACTGAGAATCACTGACCAGCAGAGAGAGAGGGAGTGGGAGTCACTGACCAGCAGAGAGAGAGGGACTGGGAGTCACTGACCAGCAGAGAGAGAGGGACTGAGAATCACTGACCAGCAGAGAGAGAGGGACTGGGAATCACTGACCAACAGAGAGAGAGGGACTGGGAATCACTGACCAGCAGAGAGAGAGGGACTGGGAATCACTGACCAGCAGAGAGAGTGGGACAGGGAATCACTGACCGGCAGAGAGAGAGGGACTGGGAATCACTGACCGGCAGAGAGGGAGGGACTGGGAATCACTGACCAGCAGAGAGAGAGGGACTGGGAATCACTGACCAGCAGAGAGAGAGGGACTGGGAATCACTGACCAGCAGAGAGAGAGGGACTGGGAATCACTGACCAGCAGAGACAGAGGGTCTGTGAATCACTGACCAGCAGAGAGAGAGGGACTAAAATCACTGACAAGCAGAGAGAGAGGGACTGGGAATCACTGACCAGCAGAGAGAGAGGGACTGGGAATCACTGACCAGGAGAGAGAGAGGGACTGGGAATCACTGACCAGCAGAGAGAGAGTGACTGGGAATCACTGACCAGCAGAGAGAGAGAGGGACTGGGAATCACTGACCAGCAGAGAGAGAGGGACTGGGAATCACTGACCAGCAGAGAGACTGGGAATCAGTGACCAGCAGAGAGAGAGGGACTTGGAATCACTGACCGGCAGAGATAGAGGGATTGGGAATCACTGACCGGCAGAGAGAGAGGGACTGGGAATCACTGACCGGCAGAGAGGGAGGGACTGGGAATCACTGACCAGCAGAGAGAGAGGGACTGGGAATCACTGACCAGCAGAGAGAGAGGGACTGGGAATCACTGACCAGCAGAGAGAGAGGGACTGGGAATCACTGACCAGCAGAGAGAGAGGGACAGGGAATCACTGACCAGCAGAGAGAGAGGGTCTGTGAATCACTGACCAGCAGAGAGAGAGGGACTGAGAATCACTGACCAGCAGAGAGAGAGGGACTGGGAATCACTGACCAGCAGAGGGAGAGGGACTGGGAATCACTGACCAGCAGAGAGAGAGGGACTGGGAATCACTGACCAGCAGAGAGAGAGGGACTGGGAATCACTGACAAGCAGAGAGAGAGGGACTGGGAATAACTGACCAGCAGAGAGTGAGGGACTGGGAATCATTGACCAGCAGAGAGAGAGGGACTGGGACTCACTGACCAGCAGAGAGAGACGGACTGGGAATCACTGACCAGCAGAGAGAGAGGAACTGGGAATCACTGACCAGCAGACAGAGAGAGGGACTGGGAATCACTGACCAGCAGAGGGAGAGGGACTGGGAATCAATAACCGGCAGAGAGAGAGGGACTGGGAATCACGGACCGGCAGCGAGAGAGGGACTGGGACTCACTTACCGGCAGAGAGAGAGGGACTGGGAATTACTGACCAGCAGAGAGAGAGGGTCTGTGAATCACTGACCAGCAGAGAGAGAGGGACTGGGAGTCACTGACCAGCAGAGAGAGAGGGACTGAGAATCACTGACCAGCAGAGAGAGAGGGAGTGGGAGTCACTGACCAGCAGAGAGAGAGGGACTGGGAGTCACTGACCAGCAGAGAGAGAGGGACTGAGAATCACTGACCAGCAGAGAGAGAGGGACTGGGAATCACTGACCAACAGAGAGAGAGGGACTGGGAATCACTGACCAGCAGAGAGAGAGGGACTGGGAATCACTGACCAGCAGAGAGAGTGGGACAGGGAATCACTGACCGGCAGAGAGAGAGGGACTGGGAATCACTGACCGGCAGAGAGGGAGGGACTGGGAATCACTGACCAGCAGAGAGAGAGGGACTGGGAATCACTGACCAGCAGAGAGAGAGGGACTGGGAATCACTGACCAGCAGAGAGAGAGGGACTGGGAATCACTGACCAGCAGAGACAGAGGGTCTGTGAATCACTGACCAGCAGAGAGAGAGGGACTGAGAATCACTGACCAGCAGAGAGAGAGGGACTGGGAATCACTGACCAGCAGAGAGAGAGGGACTGGGAATCACTGACCAGCAGAGAGAGAGGGACTGGGAATCACTGACCAGCAGAGAGAGAGGGACTGGAAATCACTGACCAGCAGAGAGAGAGGGACTGGGAATCACTGACCAGCAGAGAGAGAGGGACTGGGAATCACTGACCAGCACAGAGAGAGGGACTGGGAATCACTGACCAGCAGAGAGAGAGGGACTGGGAATCACTGACCAGCAGAGAGAGAGGGACTGGGAATCATTGACCAGCAGAGAGAGAGGGACTGAGGATCACTGACCAGCAGAGAGAGAGGGAGTGAGAATCACTGACCAGCAGAGAGAGAGGGAGTGGGAATCACTGACCAGCAGAGAGAGAGGGACTGAGAATCACTGACCAGCAGAGAGAGAGGGACTGGGAATCACTGACCAGCAGAGAGAGAGGGACTGGGAGTCACTGACCAGCAGAGAGAGAGGGTCTGTGAGTCACTGACCAGCAGAGAGAGAGGGACTGGGAATCACTGACCAGCAGAGAGAGAGGGACTGGGAATCACTGACCAGCAGAGAGAGAGGGACTGGGAATCACTGACCAGCAGAGAGACTGGGAATCAGTGACCAGCAGAGAGAGATGGACTGGGAATCACTGACCGGCAGAGATAGAGGGTTTGGGAATCACTGACCAGCAGAGAGAGAGGGACTGGGAATCACTGACCAGCAGAGAGAGAGTTAGGCTGGGAATCACTGACCAGCAGAGAGAGAGGGTCTGTGAATCAGTGACCGGCAGAGAGAGAGGGTCTGGGAATCACTGACCAGCAGAGAGAGAGGGACTGGGAGTCACTGACCAGCAGAGAGAGAGGGACTGGGAATCACTGACCAGCAGAGAGAAAAGGACTGGGAATCACTGACCAGCAGAGAGAGAGGGACTGGGAATCACTGACCAGTAGAGAGAGAGGGACTGGGAAGCACTGACCAGCAGAGAGAGAGAGGGACTGGGAATTACTGACCAGCACAGAGAGAGGGTCTGGGAATCACTGACCAGCAGAGAGAGAGGGACTGGGAATGACTGACCAGCAGAGAGAGAGGGACTGGGAATCACTGACCAGCAGAGAGAGAGGGACTTGGAGTCACTGACCAGCAGAGAGAGAGGGACTGGGAATCACTGACCAGCAGAGAGAAAAGGACTGGGAATCACTGACCAGCAGAGAGAGAGGGACTGGGAATCACTGACCAGCAGAGAGAGACGGACTGGGAATCACTGACCAGCAGAGAGAGAGAGAGGGACTGGGAATTACTGACCAGCAGAGAGAGATGGTCTGGAAATCACTGACCAGCAGAGAGAGAGGGACTGGGAATCACTGACCAGCAGAGAGAGAGGGACTGGGAATCACTGACCAGCAGAGAGAGAGGGTCTGGGAATCACTGACCAGTAGAGGGAGAGGGTCTGGGAGTCACTGACCAGCATAGAGAGAGGGACTGGGAATCACTGACCAGCAGAGAGAGAGTTAGGCTGGGAATCACTGACCAGCAGAGAGAGAGGGCCTGGGAATCACTGACTAGCAGAGTGAAAGGGACTGAGAATCACTGACCAGCAGAGAGAGAGGGACTGGGAATCACTGACCAGCAGAGAGAGAGGGACTGGGAATCACTGACCAGCAGAGAGAGAGGGACAGGGAATCACTGACCAGCAGAGAGAGAGGGACTGGGAATCACTGACCAGCAGAGAGAGAGGGACTGGGAGTCACTGAACAGCAGAGAGAGAGGGACTGGGAATCACTGACCAGCAGAGAGAGAGAGGGACTGGGAATCACTGACCAGCAGAGAGAGAGGGGACCGGGAATCACTGACCAGCAGAGAGAGAGGGACTGGGAATCACTGACCAGCAGAGAGAGAGGGACTGGGAATCACTGACCAGCAGAAAGCGAGGGACTGGGAATTACTGACCAGCAGAGAGAGAGGGACTGGGAATTACTGACCAGCAGAGAGACTGGGAGTCACTGACCAGCAGTGAGAGAGGGACTGGGAATCACTGAAAGGCAGAGAGAGAGGGAGTGGGAATCACTGACCAGCAGAGAGAGAGGGACTAGGAATCACTGACCAGCAGAGAGAGAGGGACTGGGAATCACTGACCAGCTGAGAGAGAGGGAGTGGGAATCACTGACCAGCAGAGAGAGAGGGACTGGGAATCACTGACCAGCAGAGAGAGAGGGACTGAGAATCACTGACCAGCAGAGAGAGAGGGACTGGGAATCACTGACCAGCAGAGAGAGAGGGACTGGGAATCACTGACCAGCAGAGAGAGAGGGACTGGGAGTCACTGACCAGCAGAGAGAGAGGGACTGGGAATTACTGACCAGCAGAGAAAGAGAGGGACTGGGAATTACTGACCAGCAGAGAGAGAGGGACTGGGAATATCAGACCAGCAGAGAGAGAGGGACTGGGAATCACTGACCAGCAGAGAGAGGGAGGGACTGGGAATCACTGACCAGCAGAGAGAGAGGGACTGGGAATCACTGACCGGCAGAGAGAGAGGGTCTGGGAATCACTGACCAGCAGAGAGAGAGGGACTGGGAATCACTGACCAGCAGAGAGAGAGGGTCTGTGAATCAGTGACCAGCAGAGAGAGGGAGGGACTGGGAATCACTGACCAGCAGAGAGAGAGGGACTGGGAATCACTGACCAGCAGAGAGAGAGGGACTGGGAATCACTGACCAGCAGAGAGAGAGGGACTGGGAATCACTGACCAGCAGAGAGAGAGGGACTGGGAATCACTGACCAGCAGAGAGAGAGGGACTGGTAATCACTGACCAGCAGAGAGAGACGGACTGGGAATCACTGACCAGCAGAGAGAGAGGGACTGGGAATCACTGACCAGCAGAGAGAGAGGGACTGGGAATCACTGACCAGCAGAGAGAGGGAGGCACTGGGAATCACTGACCAGCAGAGAGAGAGGGACTGTGAATCACTGACCGGCAGAGAGAGAGGGTCTGGGAATCACTGACCAGCAGAGAGAGAGGGACTGGGAATCACTGACCAGCAGAGAGAGAGGGTCTGTGAATCAGTGACCGGCAGAGAGAGGGAGGGACTGGGAATCACTGACCAGCAGAGAGAGAGGGACTGGGAATCACTGACCAGCAGAGAGAGAGGGACTGGGAATCACTGACCAGCAGAGAGAGAGGGACTGGGAATTATTGACCAGCAGACACAGAGGGACTGGGAATCACTGACCGGCAGAGAGAGAGGGACTGAGAATCACTGACCAGCAGAGAGAGAGGGACTGGGAATTACTGACCAGCAGAGAGAGAGGGACTGGGAATCACAGACCAGCAGAGAGAGAGGGACTGAGAATCACTGACCAGCAGAGAGAGAGGGACTGGGAATCACTGACCAGCAGAGAGAGAGGGACTGGGAATCACTGACCAGCAGAGAGAGAGGGACTGGGAATCACTGACCAGCAGAGAGAGAGGGACTGGGAGTCACTGACCAGCAGAGAGAGAGGGACTGGGAATCACTGACCAGCAGAGAGAGAGGGACTGGGAATCACTGACCAGCAGAGAGAGAGGGACTGGGAATCACTGACCAGCAGAGAGAGAGGGACTGGGAATCACTGACCAGCAGAGACAGAAGAACTGGGAATCACTGACCAGCAGAGAGAGAGGGACTGGGAATCACTGACCAGTAGAGAGAGAGGGACTGGGAATCACTGACCAGCAGAGAGAGAGAGGGACTGGGAATTACTGACCAGCACAGAGAGAGGGTCTGGGAATCACTGACCAGCAGAGAGAGAGGGACTGGGAATGACTGACCAGCAGAGAGAGAGGGACTGGGAATCACTGACCAGCAGAGAGAGAGGGACTGGGAATCACTGACCAGCAGAGAGAGAGGGACTGGGAATCACTGACCAGCAGAGAGAGAGGGACTGGAAATCACTGACCAGCAGAGAGAGAGGGACTGGGAATCACTGACCAGCAGAGAGAGAGGGACTGGGAATCACTGACCAGCACAGAGAGAGGGACTGGGAATCACTGACCAGCAGAGAGAGAGGGACTGGGAATCACTGACCAGCAGAGAGAGAGGGACTGGGAATCATTGACCAGCAGAGAGAGAGGGACTGAGGATCACTGACCAGCAGAGAGAGAGGGAGTGAGAATCACTGACCAGCAGAGAGAGAGGGAGTGGGAATCACTGAGCAGCAGAGAGAGAGGGACTGAGAATCACTGACCAGCAGAGAGAGAGGGACTGGGAATCACTGACCAGCAGAGAGAGAGGGACTGGGAGTCACTGACCAGCAGAGAGAGAGGGTCTGTGAGTCACTGACCAGCAGAGAGAGAGGGACTGGGAATCACTGACCAGCAGAGAGAGAGGGACTGGGAATCACTGACCAGCAGAGAGAGAGGGACTGGGAATCACTGACCAGCAGAGAGAGAGGGACTGGGAATCACTGACCAGCAGAGAGAGAGGGACTGGGAATCACTCCCCAGCAGAGAGAGAGGGACTGGGAATCACTGACCGGCAGAGATAGAGGGATTGGGAATCACTGACCAGCAGAGAGAGAGGGACTGGGAATCACTGACCAGCAGAGAGAGAGTTAGGCTGGGAATCACTGACCAGCAGAGAGAGAGGGTCTGTGAATCAGTGACCGGCAGAGAGAGAGGGACTGGGAATCACTGACCAGCAGAGAGAGAGGGACTGGGAGTCACTGACCAGCAGAGAGAGAGGGACTGGGAATCACTGACCAGCAGAGAGAGAGGGACTGGGAATCACTGACCAGCAGAGAGAGAGGGACTGGGAGTCACTGACCAGCAGAGAGAGAGGGACTGGGAATCACTGACCAGCAGAGAGAAAAGGACTGGGAATCACTGACCAGCAGAGAGAGAGGGACTGGGAATCACTGACCAGTAGAGAGAGAGGGACTGGGAATCACTGACCAGCAGAGAGAGAGAGGGACTGGGAATTACTGACCAGCACAGAGAGAGGGTCTGGGAATCACTGACCAGCAGAGAGAGAGGGACTGGGAATGACTGACCAGCAGAGAGAGAGGGACTGGGAATCACTGACCAGCAGAGAGAGAGGGACTTGGAGTCACTGACCAGCAGAGAGAGAGGGACTGGGAATCACTGACCAGCAGAGAGAGAGGGACTGGGAATCACTGACCAGCAGAGAGAGAGGGACTGGGAATCACTGACCAGCAGAGAGAGAGGGACTGGGAATCACTGACCAGCAGAGAGAGACGGACTGGGAATCACTGACCAGCAGAGAGAGAGAGAGGGACTGGGAATTACTGACCAGCAGAGAGAGATGGTCTGGGAATCACTGACCAGCAGAGAGAGAGGGACTGGGAATCACTGACCAGCAGAGAGAGAGGGACTGGGAATCACTGACCAGCAGAGAGAGAGGGTCTGGGAATCACTGACCAGTAGAGGGAGAGGGTCTGGGAGTCACTGACCAGCAGAGAGAGAGGGACTGGGAATCACTGACCAGCAGAGAGAGAGTTAGGCTGGGAATCACTGACCAGCAGAGAGAGAGGGACTGGGAATCACTGACCAGCAGAGAGAGAGGGACTGGGAATCACTGACCAGCAGAGAGAGAGGGACAGGGAATCACTGACCAGCAGAGAGAGAGGGACTGGGAATCACTGACCAGCAGAGAGAGAGAGGGACTGGGAATCACTGACCAGCAGAGAGAGAGGGACCGGGAATCACTGACCAGCAGAGAGAGAGGGACTGGGAATCACTGACCAGCAGAGAGAGAGGGACTGGGAATCACTGACCAGCAGAAAGCGAGGGACTGGGAATTACTGACCAGCAGAGAGAGAGGGACTGGGAATTACTGACCAGCAGAGAGACTGGGAGTCACTGACCAGCAGAGAGAGAGGGACTGGGAATCACTGACCAGCAGAGAGAGAGGGACTGGGAATCACTGACCAGCAGAGAGAGAGGGACTAGGAATCACTGACCAGCAGAGAGAGAGGGACTGGGAATCACTGACCAGCTGAGAGAGAGGGAGTGGGAATCACTGACCAGCAGAGAGAGAGGGACTGGGAATCACTGACCAGCAGAGAGAGAGGGAGTGGGAATCACTGACCAGCAGAGAGAGAGGGACTGGGAATTACTGACCAGCAGAGAAAGAGAGGGACTGGGAATTACTGACCAGCAGAGAGAGAGGGACTGGGAATATCAGACCAGCAGAGAGAGAGGGACTGGGAATCACTGACCAGCAGAGAGAGGGAGGGACTGGGAATCACTGACCAGCAGAGAGAGAGGGACTGGGAATCACTGACCGGCAGAGAGAGAGGGTCTGGGAATCACTGACCAGCAGAGAGAGAGGGACTGGGAATCACTGACCAGCAGAGAGAGAGGGTCTGTGAATCAGTGACCAGCAGAGAGAGGGAGGGACTGGGAATCACTGACCAGCAGAGAGAGAGGGACTGGGAATCACTGACCAGCAGAGAGAGAGGGACTGGGAATCACTGACCAGCAGAGAGAGAGGGACTGGGAATCACTGACCAGCAGAGAGAGAGGGACTGGGAATCACTGACCAGCAGAGAGAGAGGGACTGGTAATCACTGACCAGCAGAGAGAGACGGACTGGGAATCACTGACCAGCAGAGAGAGAGGGACTGGGAATCACTGACCAGCAGAGAGAGAGGGACTGGGAATCACTGACCAGCAGAGAGAGGGAGGCACTGGGAATCACTGACCAGCAGAGAGAGAGGGACTGTGAATCACTGACCGGCAGAGAGAGAGGGTCTGGGAATCACTGACCAGCAGAGAGAGAGGGACTGGGAATCACTGACCAGCAGAGAGAGAGGGTCTGTGAATCAGTGACCGGCAGAGAGAGGGAGGGACTGGGAATCACTGACCAGCAGAGAGAGAGGGACTGGGAATCACTGACCAGCAGAGAGAGAGGGACTGGGAATCACTGACCAGCAGAGAGAGAGGGACTGGGAATTATTGACCAGCAGACACAGAGGGACTGGGAATCACTGACCGGCAGAGAGAGAGGGACTGAGAATCACTGACCAGCAGAGAGAGAGGGACTGGGAATTACTGACCAGCAGAGAGAGAGGGACTGGGAATCACTGACCAGCAGAGAGAGAGGGACTGAGAATCACTGACCAGCAGAGAGAGAGGGACTGGGAATCACTGACCAGCAGAGAGAGAGGGACTGGGAATCACTGACCAGCAGAGAGAGAGGGACTGGGAATCACTGACCAGCAGAGAGAGAGGGACTGGGAGTCACTGACCAGCAGAGAGAGAGGGACTGGGAATCGCTGACCAGCAGAGAGAGAGGGACTGGGAATCACTGACCAGCAGAGAGAGAGGGACTGGGAATCACTGACCAGCAGAGAGAGAGGGACTGGGAATCACTGACCAGCAGAGACAGAAGAACTGGGAATCACTGACCAGCAGAGAGAGAGGGACTGGGAATCACTGACCAGTAGAGAGAGAGGGACTGGGAATCACTGACCAGCAGAGAGAGAGAGGGACTGGGAATTACTGACCAGCACAGAGAGAGGGTCTGGGAATCACTGACCAGCAGAGAGAGAGGGACTGGGAATGACTGACCAGCAGAGAGAGAGGGACTGGGAATCACTGACCAGCAGAGAGAGAGGGACTGGGAATCACTGACCAGCAGAGAGAGAGGGACTGGGAGTCACTGACCAGCAGAGAGAGAGGGACTGGGAATCACTGACCAGCAGAGAGAAAAGGACTGGGAATCACTGACCAGCAGAGAGAGAGGGACTGGGAATCACTGACCAGTAGAGAGAGAGGGACTGGGAATCACTGACCAGCAGAGAGAGAGAGGGACTGGGAATTACTGACCAGCAGAGAGAGAGGGACTGGGAATCACTGACCAGCAGAGAGAAAAGGACTGGGAATCACTGACCAGCAGAGAGAGAGGGACTGGGAATCACTGACCAGCAGAGAGAGACGGACTGGGAATCACTGACCAGCAGAGAGAGAGAGAGGGACTGGGAATTACTGACCAGCAGAGAGAGATGGTCTGGGAATCACTGACCAGCAGAGAGAGAGGGACTGGGAATCACTGACCAGCAGAGAGAGAGGGACTGGGAATCACTGACCAGCAGAGAGAGAGGGTCTGGGAATCACTGACCAGTAGAGGGAGAGGGACTGGGAGTCACTGACCAGCAGAGAGAGAGGGACTGGGAATCACTGACCAGCAGAGAGAGAGTTAGGCTGGGAATCACTGACCAGCAGAGAGAGAGGGACTGGGAATCACTGACTAGCAGAGTGAAAGGGACTGAGAATCACTGACCAGCAGAGAGAGAGGGACTGGGAATCACTGACCAGCAGAGAGAGAGGGACTGGGAATCACTGACCAGCAGAGAGAGAGGGACAGGGAATCACTGACCAGCAGAGAGAGAGGGACTGGGAATCACTGACCAGCAGAGAGAGAGAGGGACTGGGAATCACTGACCAGCAGAGAGAGAGGGACCGGGAATCACTGACCAGCAGAGAGAGAGGGACTGGGAATCACTGACCAGCAGAGAGAGAGGGACTGGGAATCACTGACCAGCAGAAAGCGAGGGACTGGGAATTACTGACCAGCAGAGAGAGAGGGACTGGGAATTACTGACCAGCAGAGAGACTGGGAGTCACTGACCAGCAGTGAGAGAGGGACTGGGAATCACTGAAAGGCAGAGAGAGAGGGAGTGGGAATCACTGACCAGCAGAGAGAGAGGGACTAGGAATCACTGACCAGCAGAGAGAGAGGGACTGGGAATCACTGACCAGCTGAGAGAGAGGGAGTGGGAATCACTGACCAGCAGAGAGAGAGGGACAGGGAATCACTGACCAGCAGAGAGAGAGGGACTGGGAATCACTGACCAGCAGAGAGAGAGAGGGACTGGGAATCACTGACCAGCAGAGAGAGAGGGACCGGGAATCACTGACCAGCAGAGAGAGAGGGACTGGGAATCACTGACCAGCAGAGAGAGAGGGACTGGGAATCACTGACCAGCAGAAAGCGAGGGACTGGGAATTACTGACCAGCAGAGAGAGAGGGACTGGGAATTACTGACCAGCAGAGAGACTGGGAGTCACTGACCAGCAGAGAGAGAGGGACTGGGAATCACTGACCAGCAGAGAGAGAGGGACTGGGAATCACTGACCAGCAGAGAGAGAGGGACTAGGAATCACTGACCAGCAGAGAGAGAGGGACTGGGAATCACTGACCAGCTGAGAGAGAGGGAGTGGGAATCACTGACCAGCAGAGAGAGAGGGACTGGGAATCACTGACCAGCAGAGAGAGAGGGAGTGGGAATCACTGACCAGCAGAGAGAGAGGGACTGGGAATTACTGACCAGCAGAGAAAGAGAGGGACTGGGAATTACTGACCAGCAGAGAGAGAGGGACTGGGAATATCAGACCAGCAGAGAGAGAGGGACTGGGAATCACTGACCAGCAGAGAGAGGGAGGGACTGGGAATCACTGACCAGCAGAGAGAGAGGGACTGGGAATCACTGACCGGCAGAGAGAGAGGGTCTGGGAATCACTGACCAGCAGAGAGAGAGGGACTGGGAATCACTGACCAGCAGAGAGAGAGGGTCTGTGAATCAGTGACCAGCAGAGAGAGGGAGGGACTGGGAATCACTGACCAGCAGAGAGAGAGGGACTGGGAATCACTGACCAGCAGAGAGAGAGGGACTGGGAATCACTGACCAGCAGAGAGAGAGGGACTGGGAATCACTGACCAGCAGAGAGAGAGGGACTGGGAATCACTGACCAGCAGAGAGAGAGGGACTGGTAATCACTGACCAGCAGAGAGAGACGGACTGGGAATCACTGACCAGCAGAGAGAGAGGGACTGGGAATCACTGACCAGCAGAGAGAGAGGGACTGGGAATCACTGACCAGCAGAGAGAGGGAGGCACTGGGAATCACTGACCAGCAGAGAGAGAGGGACTGTGAATCACTGACCGGCAGAGAGAGAGGGTCTGGGAATCACTGACCAGCAGAGAGAGAGGGACTGGGAATCACTGACCAGCAGAGAGAGAGGGTCTGTGAATCAGTGACCGGCAGAGAGAGGGAGGGACTGGGAATCACTGACCAGCAGAGAGAGAGGGACTGGGAATCACTGACCAGCAGAGAGAGAGGGACTGGGAATCACTGACCAGCAGAGAGAGAGGGACTGGGAATTATTGACCAGCAGACACAGAGGGACTGGGAATCACTGACCGGCAGAGAGAGAGGGACTGAGAATCACTGACCAGCAGAGAGAGAGGGACTGGGAATTACTGACCAGCAGAGAGAGAGGGACTGGGAATCACTGACCAGCAGAGAGAGAGGGACTGAGAATCACTGACCAGCAGAGAGAGAGGGACTGGGAATCACTGACCAGCAGAGAGAGAGGGACTGGGAATCACTGACCAGCAGAGAGAGAGGGACTGGGAATCACTGACCAGCAGAGAGAGAGGGACTGGGAGTCACTGACCAGCAGAGAGAGAGGGACTGGGAATCGCTGACCAGCAGAGAGAGAGGGACTGGGAATCACTGACCAGCAGAGAGAGAGGGACTGGGAATCACTGACCAGCAGAGAGAGAGGGACTGGGAATCACTGACCAGCAGAGACAGAAGAACTGGGAATCACTGACCAGCAGAGAGAGAGGGACTGGGAATCACTGACCAGTAGAGAGAGAGGGACTGGGAATCACTGACCAGCAGAGAGAGAGAGGGACTGGGAATTACTGACCAGCACAGAGAGAGGGTCTGGGAATCACTGACCAGCAGAGAGAGAGGGACTGGGAATGACTGACCAGCAGAGAGAGAGGGACTGGGAATCACTGACCAGCAGAGAGAGAGGGACTGGGAATCACTGACCAGCAGAGAGAGAGGGACTGGGAGTCACTGACCAGCAGAGAGAGAGGGACTGGGAATCACTGACCAGCAGAGAGAAAAGGACTGGGAATCACTGACCAGCAGAGAGAGAGGGACTGGGAATCACTGACCAGTAGAGAGAGAGGGACTGGGAATCACTGACCAGCAGAGAGAGAGAGGGACTGGGAATTACTGACCAGCAGAGAGAGAGGGACTGGGAATCACTGACCAGCAGAGAGAAAAGGACTGGGAATCACTGACCAGCAGAGAGAGAGGGACTGGGAATCACTGACCAGCAGAGAGAGACGGACTGGGAATCACTGACCAGCAGAGAGAGAGAGAGGGACTGGGAATTACTGACCAGCAGAGAGAGATGGTCTGGGAATCACTGACCAGCAGAGAGAGAGGGACTGGGAATCACTGACCAGCAGAGAGAGAGGGACTGGGAATCACTGACCAGCAGAGAGAGAGGGTCTGGGAATCACTGACCAGTAGAGGGAGAGGGACTGGGAGTCACTGACCAGCAGAGAGAGAGGGACTGGGAATCACTGACCAGCAGAGAGAGAGTTAGGCTGGGAATCACTGACCAGCAGAGAGAGAGGGACTGGGAATCACTGACTAGCAGAGTGAAAGGGACTGAGAATCACTGACCAGCAGAGAGAGAGGGACTGGGAATCACTGACCAGCAGAGAGAGAGGGACTGGGAATCACTGACCAGCAGAGAGAGAGGGACAGGGAATCACTGACCAGCAGAGAGAGAGGGACTGGGAATCACTGACCAGCAGAGAGAGAGAGGGACTGGGAATCACTGACCAGCAGAGAGAGAGGGACCGGGAATCACTGACCAGCAGAGAGAGAGGGACTGGGAATCACTGACCAGCAGAGAGAGAGGGACTGGGAATCACTGACCAGCAGAAAGCGAGGGACTGGGAATTACTGACCAGCAGAGAGAGAGGGACTGGGAATTACTGACCAGCAGAGAGACTGGGAGTCACTGACCAGCAGTGAGAGAGGGACTGGGAATCACTGAAAGGCAGAGAGAGAGGGAGTGGGAATCACTGACCAGCAGAGAGAGAGGGACTAGGAATCACTGACCAGCAGAGAGAGAGGGACTGGGAATCACTGACCAGCTGAGAGAGAGGGAGTGGGAATCACTGACCAGCAGAGAGAGAGGGACTGGGAATCACTGACCAGCAGAGAGAGAGGGAGTGGGAATCACTGACCAGCAGAGAGAGAGGGACTGGGAATTACTGACCAGCAGAGAGAGAGGGACTGGGAATCACAGACCAGCAGAGAGAGAGGGACTGGGAATCACTGACCAGCAGAGAGAGGGAGGGACTGGGAATCACTGACCAGCAGAGAGAGAGGGACTGGGAATCACTGACCGGCAGAGAGAGAGGGTCTGGGAATCACTGACCAGCAGAGAGAGAGGGACTGGGAATCACTGACCAGCAGAGAGAGAGGGTCTGTGAATCAGTGACCAGCAGAGAGAGGGAGGGACTGGGAATCACTGAGCAGCAGAGAGAGAGGGACTGGGAATCACTGACCAGCAGAGAGAGAGGGACTGGGAATCACTGACCAGCAGAGAGAGAGGGACTGGGAATCACTGACCAGCAGAGAGAGAGGGACTGGGAATCACTGACCAGCAGAGAGAGAGGGACTGGGAATCACTGACCAGCAGAGAGAGAGGGACTGGGAATCACTGACCAGCAGAGAGAGGGAGGGACTGGGAATCACTGACCAGCAGAGAGAGAGGGACTGTGAATCACTGACCGGCAGAGAGAGAGGGTCTGGGAATCACTGACCAGCAGAGAGAGAGGGACTGGGAATCACTGAACAGCAGAGAGAGAGGGTCTGTGAATCAGTGACCGGCAGAGAGAGGGAGGGACTGGGAATCACTGACCAGCAGAGAGAGAGGGACTGGGAATCACTGACCAGCAGAGAGAGAGGGACTGGGAATCACTGACCAGCAGAGAGAGAGGGACTGGGAATCACTGACCAGCAGAGAGAGAGGGACTGGGAATCGCTGACCAGCAGAGAGAGACGGACTGGGAATCACTGACCAGCAGAGAGAGACGGACTGGGAATCACTGACCAGCAGAGAGAGAGGGACTGGGAATCACTGACCAGCAGAGAGAGAGGGACTGGGAATCACTGACCAGCAGAGAGAGCGGGTCTGGGAATCACTGACCAGGAGAGAGAGAGGGACTGGGAATCACTGACCAGCAGAGAGAGAGGGACTAGGAATCACTGACCAGCAGAGAGAGAGGGAGTGGGAATAACTGACCAGCAGAGAGAGAGGGACTGGGAATCACTGACCAGCAGAGAGAGAGGGACTGAGAATCACTGACCAGCAGAGAGAGAGGGACTGGGAATCACTGACCAGCAGAGAGAGAGGGACTGGGAGTCACTGACCAGCAGAGAGAGAGGGTCTGTGAATCACTGACCAGCAGAGAGAGAAGGGACTGGGAATCACTGACCAGCAGAGAGAGAGGGACTGGGAATCACTCCCCAGCAGAGAGAGAGGGACTGGGAATCACTGACCAGCAGAGAGACTGGGAATCAGTGACCAGCAGAGAGAGAGGGACTGGGAATCACTGACCGGCAGAGATAGAGGGATTGGGAGTCACTGACCAGCAGAGAGAGAGGGACTGGGAATCACTGACCAGCAGAGAGAGAGTTAGGCTGGGAATCACTGACCAGCAGAGAGAGAGGGACTGGGAATCACTGACCGGCAGAGAGAGAGGCACTGGGAATCACTGACCAGCAGAGAGAGAGGGACTGGGAATTACTGACCGGCAGAGAGAGAGGGACTGGGAATCACTGACCAGCAGAGAGAGAGGGACTGGGAATCACTGACCAGCAGAGAGAGAGGGACTGGGAGTCACTGACCAGCAGAGAGAGAGGGACTGGGAATCACTGACCAGCAGAGAGAGAGGGACTGGGAATCACTGACCAGCAGAGAGAGAGGGTCTGGGAATCACTGACCAGCAGAGAGAGAGGGACTGGGAATCACTGACCAGCAGAGAGAGAGGGTCTGGGAATCACTGACTAGCAGAGAGAGAGGGACTGGGAATCACTGACCAGCAGAGAGAGAGGGACTGGGAATCACTGACCAGCAGAGAGGGTCTGTGAATCACTGACCGGCAGAGAGAGAGGCACTGGGAATCACTGACCAGCAGAGAGAGAGGGACTGGGAGTCACTGACCAGCAGAGAGAGAGGGACTGGGAATCACTGACCAGCAGAGAGAGAGGGACTGGGAATCACTGACCAGCAGAGAGAGAGGATCTGGGAGTCACTGACCAGCAGAGAGAGAGGGACTGGGAATCACTGACCAGCAGAGAGAGAGGGACTGGGAATCACTGACCAGCAGAGAGAGAGGGACTGGGAGTCACTGACCAGCAGAGAGAGAGGGACTTGGAATCACTGACCAGCAGAGAGAGAGGGACTGGGAATCACTGACCAGCAGAGAGAGAGGGACTGGGAATCACTGACCAGCAGAGAGAGAGGGTCTGGGAATCACTGACCAGCAGAGAGAGAGGGACTGGGCATCACTGACCAGCAGAGAGAGAGGGAGTGGGAATCACTGACCAGCAGAGAGAGAGGGACTGGGAGTCACTGACCAGCAGAGAGGGAGAGACTGGGAATCACTGACCAGCAGAGAGAGAGGGACTGGGAATCACTGACCAGCAGAGAGAGAGGGACAGGGAATCACTGACAAGCAGAGAGAAAGGGACTGGGAATAACTGACCAGCAGAGAGAGAGGGACTGGGAATCACTGACCAGCAGAGAGAGAGGGACTGGGAATCACTGACCAGCAGAGAGAGACGGACTGGGAATCACTGACCAGCAGAGAGAGAGGGACTGGGAATCACTGACCAGCAGAGAGAGACGGACTGGGAATCACTGACCAGCAGAGAGAGAGGGTCTGGGAATCAATAACCGGCAGAGAGAGAGGGACTGGGGATCACTGACCAGCAGAGGGAGAGGGACTAGGAATCAATAACCGGCAGAGAGAGAGGGACTGGGAATCACGGACCGGCAGAGAGAGAGGGACTGGGAATCACTGACCGGCAGAGAGAGAGGGACAGGGAATTACTGACCAGCAGAGAGAGAGGGACTGGGAATCACTGACCAGCAGAGAGAGAGGGTCTGTGAATCACTGACCAGCAGAGAGAGAGGGTCTGTGAATCACTGACCAGCAGAGAGAGCGGGACTGGGAATCACTGACCAGCAGAGAGAGAGGGACTGGGAATCACTGATCAGCAGAGAGAGAGGAACTGGGAATCACTGACCAGCAGAGAGAGAGGGACTGAGAATCAATGACCAGCGGAGAGAGAGGGACTGGGAATTACTGACCTGCAGAGAGAGAGGGACTGGGAATCACTGACCAGCAGAGAGAGAGGGACTGGGAATTACTGACCAGCAGAGAGAGAGGGACTGGGAATCACTGACCAGCAGAGAGAGGGAGGGACTGGGAATCACTGACCAGCAGAGAGAGAGGGACTGGGAATCACTGACCGGCAGAGAGAGAGGGTCTGGGAATCACTGACCAGCAGAGAGAGAGGGACTGGGAGTCACTGACCAGCAGAGTGAGAGGGACTGGGAATCACTGACCAGCAGAGAGAGTGACTGGCAATCACTGACCAGCAGAGAGAGAGGGTCTGAGTATCACTGACCGGCAGAGAGAGGGAGGGACTGGGAATCACTGACCAGCAGAGAGAGAGGGACTGGGAATCACTGACCAGCAGAGAGAGAGGGACTGAGAATCACTGACCAGCAGAGAGAGAGGGACTGGGAATCACTGACCAGCAGAGAGAGAGGGACTGGGAGTCACTGACCAGCAGAGAGAGAGGGTCTGTGAATCACTGACCAGCAGAGAGAGAGGGACTGGGAATCACTGACCAGCAGAGAGAGAGGGACTGCGAATCACTGACCAGCAGACAGAGAGGGACTGGGAATCACTCCCCAGCAGAGAGAGAGGGACTGGGAATCACTGACCAGCAGAGAGACTGGGAATCAGTGACCAGCAGAGAGAGAGGGACTGGGAATCACTGACCGGCAGAGATAGAGGGATTAGGAATCACTGACCAGCAGAGAGAGAGGGACTGGGAATCACTGACCAGCAGAGAGAGAGTTAGGCTGGGAATCACTGACCAGCAGAGAGAGAGGGACTGGGAATCACTGACCAGCAGAGAGAGAGGGACTGGGAATCACTGACCAGCAGAGAGAGAGGGACTGGGAATCACTGACCAGCAGAGAGAGAGGGACTGGGAATCAGTGACCAGCAGAGAGAGAGGGACTGGGAATCACTGACCAGCAGAGAGAGAGGGACTGGGAATCACTGACCAGCAGAGAGAGAGGGACTGGGAATCACTGACCAGCAGAGAGAGAGGGACTGGGAATCAGTGACCAGCAGAGAGAGAGGGACTGGGAGTCACTGACCAGCAGAGAGAGAGGGACTGGGAATCACTGACCAGCAGAGAGAGAGGGACTGGGAATCACTGACCAGCAGAGAGAGAGGGTCTGGGAATCACTGACCAGCAGAGAGAGAGGGACTGGGAATCACTGACCAGCAGAGAGAGAGGGTCTGGGAATCACTGACCAGCAGAGAGAGAGGGACTGGGAATCACTGACCAGCAGAGAGAGAGGGACTGGGAATCACTGACCAGCAGAGAGGGTCTGTGAATCACTGACCGGCAGAGAGAGAGGCACTGGGAATCACTGACCAGCAGAGAGAGAGGGACTGGGAGTCACGGACCAGCAGAGAGAGAGGGACTGGGAATCACTGACCAGCAGAGAGAGAGGGACTGGGAATCACTGACCAGCAGAGAGAGAGGATCTGGGAGTCACTGACCGGCAGAGAGAGAGGGACTGGGAATCACTGACCAGCAGAGAGAGAGGGACTGGGAATCACTGACCAGCAGAGAGAGAGGGACTGGGAATCACTGACCAGCAGAGAGAGAGGGACCGGGAATCACTGACCAGCAGAGAGAGAGGGACTGGGAATCACTGACCAGCAGAGAGAGAGGGACTGGGAATCACTGACCAGCAGAAAGCGAGGGACTGGGAATTACTGACCAGCAGAGAGAGAGGGACTGGGAATTACTGACCAGCAGAGAGACTGGGAGTCACTGACCAGCAGTGAGAGAGGGACTGGGAATCACTGACCGGCAGAGAGAGAGGGACTGGGAATCACTGACCAGCAGAGAGAGAGGGACTAGGAATCACTGACCAGCAGAGAGAGAGGGACTGGGAATCACTGACCAGCTGAGAGAGAGGGAGTGGGAATCACTGACCAGCAGAGAGAGAGGGACTGGGAGTCACTGACCAGCAGAGAGAGAGGGAGTGGGAATCACTGACCAGCAGAGAGAGAGGGACTGGGAATTACTGACCAGCAGAGAAAGAGAGGGACTGGGAATTACTGACCAGCAGAGAGAGAGGGACTGGGAATCACAGACCAGCAGAGAGAGAGGGACTGGGAATCACTGACCAGCAGAGAGAGGGAGGGATTGGGAATCACTGACCAGCAGAGAGAGAGGGACTGTGAATCACTGACCGGCAGAGAGAGAGGGTCTGGGAATCACTGACCAGCAGAGAGAGAGGGACTGGGAATCACTGACCAGCAGAGAGAGAGGGACTGGGAATCACTGACCAGCAGAGAGAGGGAGGGACTGGGAATCACTGACCAGCAGAGAGAGAGGGACTGGGAATCACTGACCAGCAGAGAGAGAGGGACTGGGAATCAATGACCAGCAGAGAGAGAGGGACTGGGAAACACTGACCAGCAGAGAGAGAGGGACTGGGAATCACTGACCAGCAGGGAGAGAGGGACTGGTAATCACTGACCAGCAGAGAGAGACGGACTGGGAATCACTGACCAGCAGAGAGAGACGGACTGGGAATCACTGACCAGCAGAGAGAGGGACTGGGAATCACTGACCAGCAGAGAGAGAGGGACTGGGAATCACTGACCAGCAGAGAGAGAGGGTCTGGGAATCACTGACCAGGAGAGAGAGAGGGACTGGGAATCACTGACCAGCAGAGAGAGAGGAACTAGGAATCACTGACCAGCAGAGAGAGAGGGACTGGGAATCACTGACCAGCAGAGAGAGAGGGACTGGGAATCACTGACCAGCAGAGAGAGAGGGACTGGGAATCACTGACCAGCAGAGAGAGAGGGACTGGGAATCACTGACCAGCAGAGAGAGAGGGTCTGGGAATCACTGACCAACAGAGAGAGAGGGACTGGGAATCACTGACCAGCAGAGAGAGAGGGACTGGGAATCACTGACCAGCAGAGAGAGTGAGGGACTGGCAATCACGGAGCAGCAGAGAGAAAGGGACTGGGAATCACTGAACAGCAGAGAGAGAGGGACTGTGAATCACTGACCAGCAGAGAGAGAGGGACTAGGAGTCACTGACCAGCAGAGAGAGAGGGTCTGTGAATCACTGACCAGCAGAGAGAGAGGGACTAGGAATCACTGACCAGCAGAGAGAGAGGGACTGGGAATCACTGACCAGCAGAGAGAGAGGGACTGGGAATCACTGACCAGCAGAGAGAGAGGGTCTGTGAATCACTGACCGGCAGAGAGAGAGGGACTGGGAATCACTGACCAGCAGAGAGAGAGGGACTGGGAATCACTGACCAGCAGAGAGAGAGGGACTGGGAGTCACTGACCAGCAGAGAGAGAGGGACTGGGAATCACTGACCAGCAGAGTGAGAGGGACTGGGAATCACTGACCAGCAGAGAGAGAGGGTCTGGGAATCACTGACCAGCAGAGAGAGAGGGACTGGGAATCACTGAACAGCAGAGAGAGAGGGTCTGGGAATCACTGACCAGCAGAGAGAGAGGGACTGGGAATCACTGACCAGCAGAGAGAGAGGGACTGGGAATCACTGACCAGCAGAGAGGGTCTGTGAATCACTGACCGGCAGAGAGAGAGGCACTGGGAATCACTGACCAGCAGAGAGAGAGGGACTGGGAGTCACTGACCAGCAGAGAGAGAGGGACTGGGAATCACTGACCAGCAGAGAGAGAGGGACTGGGAATCACTGACCAGCAGAGAGAGAGGATCTGGGAGTCACTGACCAGCAGAGAGAGAGGGACTGGGAATCATTGACCAGCAGAGAGAGAGGGACAGGGAATCACTGACCAGCAGAGAGAGAGGGACTGGGAGTCACTGACCAGCAGAGAGAGAGGGACTTGGAATCACTGACCAGCAGAGAGAGAGGGACAGGGAATCACTGACCAGCAGAGAGAGAGGGACTGGGAATCACTGACCAGCAGAGATAGAGGGTCTGGGAATCACTGACCAGCAGAGAGAGAGGGACTGGGCATCACTGACCAGCAGAGAGAGAGGGACTGGGAATCACTGACCAGCAGAGAGAGAGGGACTGGGAGTCACTGACCAGCAGAGAGAGAGAGACTGGGAATCACTGACCAGCAGAGAGAGAGAGGGACAGGGAATCACTGACAAGCAGAGAGAGAGGGACTGGGAATAACTGACCAGCAGAGAGAGAGGGACTGGGAATCACTGACCAGCAGAGAGAGAGGGACTGGGAATCACTGACCAGCAGAGAGAGACGGACTGGGAATCATTGACCAGCAGAGAGAGAGGGACTGGGAATCACTGACCAGCAGAGAGAGAGGGACTAGGAATCACTGACCAGCAGAGAGAGAGGGTCTGGGAATCAATAACCGGCAGAGAGAGAGGGACTGGGGATCACTGACCAGCAGAGGGAGAGGGACTAGGAATCAATAACCGGCAGAGAGAGAGGGACTGGGAATCACGGACCGGCAGAGAGAGAGGGACTGGGAATCACTGACCGGCAGAGAGAGAGGGACAGGGAATTACTGACCAGCAGAGAGAGAGGGACTGGGAATCACTGACCAGCAGAGAGAGAGGGACTGGGAATCACTGACCAGCAGAGAGAGAGGGACTGGGAGTCACTGACCAGCAGAGAGAGAGGGTCTGAGAATCACTGACCAGCAGAGAGAGAGGGACTGAGAATCACTGACCAGCAGAGAGAGAGGGTCTGTGAATCACTGACCAGCAGAGAGAGCGGGACTGGGAATCACTGATCAGCAGAGAGAGGGACTGGGAATCACTGACCAGCAGAGAGAGAGGGACTGGGAATCACTGACCAGCAGAGAGAGAGGGACTGGGAATCACTGATCAGCAGAGAGAGAGGAACTGGGAATCACTGACCAGCAGAGAGAGAGGGACTGAGAATCACTGACCAGCGGAGAGAGAGGGACTGGGAATAACTGACCTGCAGAGAGAGAGGGACTGGGAATCACTGACCAGCAGAGAGACTAGGAATCACTGACCAGCAGAGAGAGAGGGACTGGGAATCACTGACCGGCAGAGATAGAGGGACTGGGAATCACTGACCAGCAGAGAGAGAGGGACTGGGAATCACTGACCAGCAGAGAGAGAGGGACTGGGTATCACTGAGCAGTAGAGAGAGAGGGACTGGGAATCACTGACCAGCAGAGAGAGAGGGACTGGGAATCACTGACCAGCAGAGAGAGAGGGACTGGGAATTACTGACCAGCAGAGAGAGAGGGACTGGGAATCACTGACCAGCAGAGAGTGGGAGGGACTGGGAATCACTGACCAGCAGAGAGAGAGGGACTGGGAATCACTGACCGGCAGAGAGAGAGGGTCTGGGAATCTGACCAGCAGAGAGAGAGGGACTGGGAGTCACAGACCAGCAGAGTGAGACGGACTGGGAATCACTGACCAGCAGAGAGAGTGACTGGCAATCACTGACCAGCAGAGAGAGGGGGTCTGAGTATCACTGACCGGCAGAGAGAGGGAGGGACTGGGAATCACTGACCAGCACAGAGAGGGAGGGACTGGGAATCACTGACCAGCAGAGAGAGAGGGACTGGGAATCACTGACCAGCAGAGAGAGAGGGACTGGGAATCACTGACCAGCAGAGAGAGAGGGACTGGGAATCACTGACCAGCAGAGAGAGAGGGACTGAGAATCACTGACCAGCAGAGAGAGAGGGACTGGGAATCACTGACCAGCAGAGAGAGAGGGACTGGGAATCACTGACCAGCAGAGAGAGAGGGACTGGGAATCACTGACCAGCAGAGAGAGAGGGACTGGGAGTCACTGACCAGCAGAGAGAGAGGGACTGGGAATCACTGACCAGCAGAGAGAGAGGGACTGGGAATCACTGACCAGCAGAGAGAGAGGGACTGGGAATCACTGACCAGCAGAGAGAGAGGGACTGGGAATCACTGACCAGCAGAGACAGACGAACTTGGAATCACTGACCAGCAGAGAGAGAGGGACTGGGAATCACTGACCAGTAGAGAGAGAGGGACTGGGAATCACTGACCAGCAGAGAGAGAGAGGGACGGGGAATTACTGACCAGCACAGAGAGAGGGTCTGGGAATCACTGACCAGCAGAGAGAGAGGGACTGGGAATGACTGACCAGCAGAGAGAGAGGGACTGGGAATCACTGACCAGCAGAGAGAGAGGGACTGGGAATCACTGACCAGCAGAGAGAGAGGATCTGGGAGTCACTGACCAGCAGAGAGAGAGGGACTGGGAATCACTGACCAGCAGAGAGAGAGGGACTGGGAATCACTGACCAGCAGAGAGAGAGGGACTGGGAGTCACTGACCAGCAGAGAGAGAGGGACTTGGAATCACTGACCAGCAGAGAGAGAGGGACTGGGAATCACTGACCAGCAGAGAGAGAGGGACTGGGAATCACTGACCAGCAGAGAGAGAGGGTCTGGGAATCACTGACCAGCAGAGAGAGAGGGACTGGGCATCACTGACCAGCAGAGAGAGAGGGAGTGGGAATCACTGACCAGCAGAGAGAGAGGGACTGGGAGTCACTGACCAGCAGAGAGGGAGAGACTGGGAATCACTGACCAGCAGAGAGAGAGGGACTGGGAATCACTGACCAGCAGAGAGAGAGGGACAGGGAATCACTGACAAGCAGAGAGAAAGGGACTGGGAATAACTGACCAGCAGAGAGAGAGGGACTGGGAATCACTGACCAGCAGAGAGAGAGGGACTGGGAATCACTGACCAGCAGAGAGAGACGGACTGGGAATCACTGACCAGCAGAGAGAGAGGGACTGGGAATCACTGACCAGCAGAGAGAGACGGACTGGGAATCACTGACCAGCAGAGAGAGAGGGTCTGGGAATCAATAACCGGCAGAGAGAGAGGGACTGGGGATCACTGACCAGCAGAGGGAGAGGGACTAGGAATCAATAACCGGCAGAGAGAGAGGGACTGGGAATCACGGACCGGCAGAGAGAGAGGGACTGGGAATCACTGACCGGCAGAGAGAGAGGGACAGGGAATTACTGACCAGCAGAGAGAGAGGGACTGGGAATCACTGACCAGCAGAGAGAGAGGGTCTGTGAATCACTGACCAGCAGAGAGAGAGGGTCTGTGAATCACTGACCAGCAGAGAGAGCGGGACTGGGAATCACTGACCAGCAGAGAGAGAGGGACTGGGAATCACTGATCAGCAGAGAGAGAGGAACTGGGAATCACTGACCAGCAGAGAGAGAGGGACTGAGAATCAATGACCAGCGGAGAGAGAGGGACTGGGAATTACTGACCTGCAGAGAGAGAGGGACTGGGAATCACTGACCAGCAGAGAGAGAGGGACTGGGAATTACTGACCAGCAGAGAGAGAGGGACTGGGAATCACTGACCAGCAGAGAGAGGGAGGGACTGGGAATCACTGACCAGCAGAGAGAGAGGGACTGGGAATCACTGACCGGCAGAGAGAGAGGGTCTGGGAATCACTGACCAGCAGAGAGAGAGGGACTGGGAGTCACTGACCAGCAGAGTGAGAGGGACTGGGAATCACTGACCAGCAGAGAGAGTGACTGGCAATCACTGACCAGCAGAGAGAGAGGGTCTGAGTATCACTGACCGGCAGAGAGAGGGAGGGACTGGGAATCACTGACCAGCAGAGAGAGAGGGACTGGGAATCACTGACCAGCAGAGAGAGAGGGACTGAGAATCACTGACCAGCAGAGAGAGAGGGACTGGGAATCACTGACCAGCAGAGAGAGAGGGACTGGGAGTCACTGACCAGCAGAGAGAGAGGGTCTGTGAATCACTGACCAGCAGAGAGAGAGGGACTGGGAATCACTGACCAGCAGAGAGAGAGGGACTGCGAATCACTGACCAGCAGACAGAGAGGGACTGGGAATCACTCCCCAGCAGAGAGAGAGGGACTGGGAATCACTGACCAGCAGAGAGACTGGGAATCAGTGACCAGCAGAGAGAGAGGGACTGGGAATCACTGACCGGCAGAGATAGAGGGATTAGGAATCACTGACCAGCAGAGAGAGAGGGACTGGGAATCACTGACCAGCAGAGAGAGAGTTAGGCTGGGAATCACTGACCAGCAGAGAGAGAGGGACTGGGAATCACTGACCAGCAGAGAGAGAGGGACTGGGAATCACTGACCAGCAGAGAGAGAGGGACTGGGAATCACTGACCAGCAGAGAGAGAGGGACTGGGAATCAGTGACCAGCAGAGAGAGAGGGACTGGGAATCACTGACCAGCAGAGAGAGAGGGACTGGGAATCACTGACCAGCAGAGAGAGAGGGACTGGGAATCACTGACCAGCAGAGAGAGAGGGACTGGGAATCAGTGACCAGCAGAGAGAGAGGGACTGGGAGTCACTGACCAGCAGAGAGAGAGGGACTGGGAATCACTGACCAGCAGAGAGAGAGGGACTGGGAATCACTGACCAGCAGAGAGAGAGGGTCTGGGAATCACTGACCAGCAGAGAGAGAGGGACTGGGAATCACTGACCAGCAGAGAGAGAGGGTCTGGGAATCACTGACCAGCAGAGAGAGAGGGACTGGGAATCACTGACCAGCAGAGAGAGAGGGACTGGGAATCACTGACCAGCAGAGAGGGTCTGTGAATCACTGACCGGCAGAGAGAGAGGCACTGGGAATCACTGACCAGCAGAGAGAGAGGGACTGGGAGTCACGGACCAGCAGAGAGAGAGGGACTGGGAATCACTGACCAGCAGAGAGAGAGGGACTGGGAATCACTGACCAGCAGAGAGAGAGGATCTGGGAGTCACTGACCGGCAGAGAGAGAGGGACTGGGAATCACTGACCAGCAGAGAGAGAGGGACTGGGAATCACTGACCAGCAGAGAGAGAGGGACTGGGAATCACTGACCAGCAGAGAGAGAGGGACCGGGAATCACTGACCAGCAGAGAGAGAGGGACTGGGAATCACTGACCAGCAGAGAGAGAGGGACTGGGAATCACTGACCAGCAGAAAGCGAGGGACTGGGAATTACTGACCAGCAGAGAGAGAGGGACTGGGAATTACTGACCAGCAGAGAGACTGGGAGTCACTGACCAGCAGTGAGAGAGGGACTGGGAATCACTGACCGGCAGAGAGAGAGGGACTGGGAATCACTGACCAGCAGAGAGAGAGGGACTAGGAATCACTGACCAGCAGAGAGAGAGGGACTGGGAATCACTGACCAGCTGAGAGAGAGGGAGTGGGAATCACTGACCAGCAGAGAGAGAGGGACTGGGAGTCACTGACCAGCAGAGAGAGAGGGAGTGGGAATCACTGACCAGCAGAGAGAGAGGGACTGGGAATTACTGACCAGCAGAGAAAGAGAGGGACTGGGAATTACTGACCAGCAGAGAGAGAGGGACTGGGAATCACAGACCAGCAGAGAGAGAGGGACTGGGAATCACTGACCAGCAGAGAGAGGGAGGGATTGGGAATCACTGACCAGCAGAGAGAGAGGGACTGTGAATCACTGACCGGCAGAGAGAGAGGGTCTGGGAATCACTGACCAGCAGAGAGAGAGGGACTGGGAATCACTGACCAGCAGAGAGAGAGGGACTGGGAATCACTGACCAGCAGAGAGAGGGAGGGACTGGGAATCACTGACCAGCAGAGAGAGAGGGACTGGGAATCACTGACCAGCAGAGAGAGAGGGACTGGGAATCAATGACCAGCAGAGAGAGAGGGACTGGGAAACACTGACCAGCAGAGAGAGAGGGACTGGGAATCACTGACCAGCAGGGAGAGAGGGACTGGTAATCACTGACCAGCAGAGAGAGACGGACTGGGAATCACTGACCAGCAGAGAGAGACGGACTGGGAATCACTGACCAGCAGAGAGAGGGACTGGGAATCACTGACCAGCAGAGAGAGAGGGACTGGGAATCACTGACCAGCAGAGAGAGAGGGTCTGGGAATCACTGACCAGGAGAGAGAGAGGGACTGGGAATCACTGACCAGCAGAGAGAGAGGAACTAGGAATCACTGACCAGCAGAGAGAGAGGGACTGGGAATCACTGACCAGCAGAGAGAGAGGGACTGGGAATCACTGACCAGCAGAGAGAGAGGGACTGGGAATCACTGACCAGCAGAGAGAGAGGGACTGGGAATCACTGACCAGCAGAGAGAGAGGGTCTGGGAATCACTGACCAACAGAGAGAGAGGGACTGGGAATCACTGACCAGCAGAGAGAGAGGGACTGGGAATCACTGCCCAGCAGAGAGAGTGAGGGACTGGCAATCACGGAGCAGCAGAGAGAAAGGGACTGGGAATCACTGAACAGCAGAGAGAGAGGGACTGTGAATCACTGACCAGCAGAGAGAGAGGGACTAGGAGTCACTGACCAGCAGAGAGAGAGGGTCTGTGAATCACTGACCAGCAGAGAGAGAGGGACTAGGAATCACTGACCAGCAGAGAGAGAGGGACTGGGAATCACTGACCAGCAGAGAGAGAGGGACTGGGAATCACTGACCAGCAGAGAGAGAGGGTCTGTGAATCACTGACCGGCAGAGAGAGAGGGACTGGGAATCACTGACCAGCAGAGAGAGAGGGACTGGGAATCACTGACCAGCAGAGAGAGAGGGACTGGGAGTCACTGACCAGCAGAGAGAGAGGGACTGGGAATCACTGACCAGCAGAGTGAGAGGGACTGGGAATCACTGACCAGCAGAGAGAGAGGGTCTGGGAATCACTGACCAGCAGAGAGAGAGGGACTGGGAATCACTGAACAGCAGAGAGAGAGGGTCTGGGAATCACTGACCAGCAGAGAGAGAGGGACTGGGAATCACTGACCAGCAGAGAGAGAGGGACTGGGAATCACTGACCAGCAGAGAGGGTCTGTGAATCACTGACCGGCAGAGAGAGAGGCACTGGGAATCACTGACCAGCAGAGAGAGAGGGACTGGGAGTCACTGACCAGCAGAGAGAGAGGGACTGGGAATCACTGACCAGCAGAGAGAGAGGGACTGGGAATCACTGACCAGCAGAGAGAGAGGATCTGGGAGTCACTGACCAGCAGAGAGAGAGGGACTGGGAATCATTGACCAGCAGAGAGAGAGGGACAGGGAATCACTGACCAGCAGAGAGAGAGGGACTGGGAGTCACTGACCAGCAGAGAGAGAGGGACTTGGAATCACTGACCAGCAGAGAGAGAGGGACAGGGAATCACTGACCAGCAGAGAGAGAGGGACTGGGAATCACTGACCAGCAGAGATAGAGGGTCTGGGAATCACTGACCAGCAGAGAGAGAGGGACTGGGCATCACTGACCAGCAGAGAGAGAGGGACTGGGAATCACTGACCAGCAGAGAGAGAGGGACTGGGAGTCACTGACCAGCAGAGAGAGAGAGACTGGGAATCACTGACCAGCAGAGAGAGAGAGGGACAGGGAATCACTGACAAGCAGAGAGAGAGGGACTGGGAATAACTGACCAGCAGAGAGAGAGGGACTGGGAATCACTGACCAGCAGAGAGAGAGGGACTGGGAATCACTGACCAGCAGAGAGAGACGGACTGGGAATCATTGACCAGCAGAGAGAGAGGGACTGGGAATCACTGACCAGCAGAGAGAGAGGGACTAGGAATCACTGACCAGCAGAGAGAGAGGGTCTGGGAATCAATAACCGGCAGAGAGAGAGGGACTGGGGATCACTGACCAGCAGAGGGAGAGGGACTAGGAATCAATAACCGGCAGAGAGAGAGGGACTGGGAATCACGGACCGGCAGAGAGAGAGGGACTGGGAATCACTGACCGGCAGAGAGAGAGGGACAGGGAATTACTGACCAGCAGAGAGAGAGGGACTGGGAATCACTGACCAGCAGAGAGAGAGGGACTGGGAATCACTGACCAGCAGAGAGAGAGGGACTGGGAGTCACTGACCAGCAGAGAGAGAGGGTCTGAGAATCACTGACCAGCAGAGAGAGAGGGACTGAGAATCACTGACCAGCAGAGAGAGAGGGTCTGTGAATCACTGACCAGCAGAGAGAGCGGGACTGGGAATCACTGATCAGCAGAGAGAGGGACTGGGAATCACTGACCAGCAGAGAGAGAGGGACTGGGAATCACTGACCAGCAGAGAGAGAGGGACTGGGAATCACTGATCAGCAGAGAGAGAGGAACTGGGAATCACTGACCAGCAGAGAGAGAGGGACTGAGAATCACTGACCAGCGGAGAGAGAGGGACTGGGAATAACTGACCTGCAGAGAGAGAGGGACTGGGAATCACTGACCAGCAGAGAGACTAGGAATCACTGACCAGCAGAGAGAGAGGGACTGGGAATCACTGACCGGCAGAGATAGAGGGACTGGGAATCACTGACCAGCAGAGAGAGAGGGACTGGGAATCACTGACCAGCAGAGAGAGAGGGACTGGGTATCACTGAGCAGTAGAGAGAGAGGGACTGGGAATCACTGACCAGCAGAGAGAGAGGGACTGGGAATCACTGACCAGCAGAGAGAGAGGGACTGGGAATTACTGACCAGCAGAGAGAGAGGGACTGGGAATCACTGACCAGCAGAGAGTGGGAGGGACTGGGAATCACTGACCAGCAGAGAGAGAGGGACTGGGAATCACTGACCGGCAGAGAGAGAGGGTCTGGGAATCTGACCAGCAGAGAGAGAGGGACTGGGAGTCACAGACCAGCAGAGTGAGACGGACTGGGAATCACTGACCAGCAGAGAGAGTGACTGGCAATCACTGACCAGCAGAGAGAGGGGGTCTGAGTATCACTGACCGGCAGAGAGAGGGAGGGACTGGGAATCACTGACCAGCACAGAGAGGGAGGGACTGGGAATCACTGACCAGCAGAGAGAGAGGGACTGGGAATCACTGACCAGCAGAGAGAGAGGGACTGGGAATCACTGACCAGCAGAGAGAGAGGGACTGGGAATCACTGACCAGCAGAGAGAGAGGGACTGAGAATCACTGACCAGCAGAGAGAGAGGGACTGGGAATCACTGACCAGCAGAGAGAGAGGGACTGGGAATCACTGACCAGCAGAGAGAGAGGGACTGGGAATCACTGACCAGCAGAGAGAGAGGGACTGGGAGTCACTGACCAGCAGAGAGAGAGGGACTGGGAATCACTGACCAGCAGAGAGAGAGGGACTGGGAATCACTGACCAGCAGAGAGAGAGGGACTGGGAATCACTGACCAGCAGAGAGAGAGGGACTGGGAATCACTGACCAGCAGAGACAGACGAACTGGGAATCACTGACCAGCAGAGAGAGAGGGACTGGGAATCACTGACCAGTAGAGAGAGAGGGACTGGGAATCACTGACCAGCAGAGAGAGAGAGGGACGGGGAATTACTGACCAGCACAGAGAGAGGGTCTGGGAATCACTGACCAGCAGAGAGAGAGGGACTGGGAATGACTGACCAGCAGAGAGAGAGGGACTGGGAATCACTGACCAGCAGAGAGAGAGGGACTGGGAGTCACTGACCAGCAGAGAGAGAGGGACTGGGAATCACTGACCAGCAGAGAGAAAAGGACTGGGAATCACTGACCAGCAGAGAGAGAGGGACTGGGAATCACTGACCAGTAGAGAGAGAGGGACTGGGAATCACTGACCAGCAGAGAGAGAGAGGGACTGGGAATTACTGACCAGCACAGAGAGAGGGTCTGGGAATCACTGACCAGCAGAGAGAGAGGGACTGGGAATGACTGACCAGCAGAGAGAGAGGGACTGGGAATCACTGACCAGCAGAGAGAGAGGGACTGGGAGTCACTGACCAGCAGAGAGAGAGGGACTGGGAATCACTGACCAGCAGAGAGAAAAGGACTGGGAATCACTGACCAGCAGAGAGAGAGGGACTGGGAATCACTGACCAGCAGAGAGAGAGGGACTGGGAATCACTGACCAGCAGAGAGAGAGAGAGGGACTGGGAATTACTGACCAGCAGAGAGAGATGGTCTGGGAATCACTGACCAGCAGAGAGAGAGGGACTGGGAATCACTGACCAGCAGAGAGAGAGGGACTGGGAATCACTGACCAGCAGAGAGAGAGGGTCTGGGAATCACTGACCAGTAGAGGGAGAGGGACTGGGAGTCACTGACCAGCAGAGAGAGAGGGACTGGGAATCACTGACCAGCAGAGAGAGAGTTAGGCTGGGAATCACTGACCAGCAGAGAGAGAGGGACTGGGAATCACTGACTAGCAGAGTGAAAGGGACTGAGAATCACTGACCAGCAGAGAGAGAGGGACTGGGAATCACTGACCAGCAGAGAGAGAGGGACTGGGAATCACTGACCAGCAGAGAGAGAGGGACAGGGAATCACTGACCAGCAGAGAGAGAGGGACTGGGAATCACTGACCAGCAGAGAGAGAGAGGGACTGGGAATCACTGACCAGCAGAGAGAGAGGGACCGGGAATCACTGACCAGCAGAGAGAGAGGGACTGGGAATCACTGACCAGCAGAGAGAGAGGGACTGGGAATCACTGACCAGCAGAAAGCGAGGGACTGGGAATTACTGACCAGCAGAGAGAGAGGGACTGGGAATTACTGACCAGCAGAGAGACTGGGAGTCACTGACCAGCAGTGAGAGAGGGACTGGGAATCACTGACCGGCAGAGAGAGAGGGACTGGGAATCACTGACCAGCAGAGAGAGAGGGACTAGGAATCACTGACCAGCAGAGAGAGAGGGACTGGGAATCACTGACCAGCTGAGAGAGAGGGAGTGGGAATCACTGACCAGCAGAGAGAGAGGGACTGGGAATCACTGACCAGCAGAGAGAGAGGGAGTGGGAATCACTGACCAGCAGAGAGAGAGGGACTGGGAATTACTGACCAGCAGAGAAAGAGAGGGACTGGGAATTACTGACCAGCAGAGAGAGAGGGACTGGGAATCACAGACCAGCAGAGAGAGAGGGACTGGGAATCACTGACCAGCAGAGAGAGGGAGGGACTGGGAATCACTGACCAGCAGAGAGAGAGGGACTGGGAATCACTGACCGGCAGAGAGAGAGGGTCTGGGAATCACTGACCAGCAGAGAGAGAGGGACTGGGAATCACTGACCAGCAGAGAGAGAGGGTCTGTGAATCAGTGACCAGCAGAGAGAGGGAGGGACTGGGAATCACTGACCAGCAGAGAGAGAGGGACTGGGAATCACTGACCAGCAGAGAGAGAGGGACTGGGAATCACTGACCAGCAGAGAGAGAGGGTCTGGGAATCACTGACCAGCAGAGAGAGAGGGACTGGGAATCACTGACCAGCAGAGAGAGAGGGTCTGTGAATCAGTGACCGGCAGAGAGAGGGAGGGACTGGGAATCACTGACCAGCAGAGAGAGAGGAACTGGGAATCACTGACCAGCAGAGAGAGAGGGACTGGGAATCACTGACCAGCAGAGAGAGAGGGACTGGGAATCACTGACCAGCAGAGAGAGAGGGACTGGGAATCGCTGACCAGCAGAGAGAGACGGACTGGGAATCACTGACCAGCAGAAAGAGACGGACTGGGAATCACTGACCAGCAGAGAGAGAGGGACTGGGAATCACTGACCAGCAGAGAGAGAGGGACTGGGAATCACTGACCAGCAGAGAGAGCGGGTCTGGGAATCACTGACCAGGAGAGAGAGAGGGACTGGGAATCACTGACCAGCAGAGAGAGAGGGACTAGGAATCACTGACCAGCAGAGAGAGAGGGACTGGGAATCACTGACCAGCAGAGAGAGAGAGGGACTGGGAATTACTGACCAGCAGAGAGAGAGGGACTGGGAATCACTGACCAGCAGAGAGAGAGGGACTGGGAATCACTGACCAGCACAGAGAGAGGGACTGGGAATCACTGACCAGCAGAGAGAGAGGGACTGGGAATCACTGACCAGCAGAGAGAGAGGGACTGGGAATCATTGACCAGCAGAGAGAGAGGGACTGGGAATCACTGACCAGCAGAGAGAGAGGGACTGGGAATCATTGACCAGCAGAGAGAGAGGGACTGAGGATCACTGACCAGCAGAGAGAGAGGGAGTGGGAATCACTGACCAGCAGAGAGAGAGGGACTGGGAATCACTGACCAGCAGAGAGAGAGGGACTGGGAATCATTGACCAGCAGAGAGAGAGGGACTGAGGATCACTGACCAGCAGAGAGAGAGGGAGTGGGAATCACTGACCAGCAGAGAGAGAGGGACTGGGAATCACTGACCGGCAGAGATAGAGGGACTGGGAATCACTGACCAGCAGAGAGAGAGGGACTGGGAATCACTGACCAGCAGAGAGAGAGGGACTGGGTATCACTGAGCAGTAGAGAGAGAGGGACTGGGAATCACTGACCAGCAGAGAGAGAGTTAGGCTTGGAATCACTGACCAGCAGAGAGAGAGAGGGACTGGGAATCACTGACCAGCAGAGAGAGAGGGACTGGGAATCACTGACCAGCAGAGAGAGAGGGACTGGGAATCACTGACCAGCAGAGAGAGAGGGACAGGGAATCACTGACCAGCAGAGAGAGAGGGACTGGGAATCACTGACCAGCAGAGAGAGAGAGGGACTGGGAATCACTGACCAGCAGAGAGAGAGGGACCGGGAATCACTGACCAGCAGAGAGAGAGGGACTGGGAATCACTGACCAGCAGAGAGAGAGGGACTGGGAATCACTGACCAGCAGAAAGCGAGGGACTGGGAATTACTGACCAGCAGAGAGAGAGGGACTGGGAATTACTGACCAGCAGAGAGACTGGGAGTCACTGACCAGCAGTGAGAGAGGGACTGGGAATCACTGACCAGCAGAGAGAGAGGGACTAGGAATCACTGACCAGCAGAGAGAGAGGGACTGGGAATCACTGACCAGCTGAGAGAGAGGGAGTGGGAATCACTGACCAGCAGAGAGAGAGGGACTGGGAATCACTGACCAGCAGAGAGAGAGGGAGTGGGAATCACTGACCAGCAGAGAGAGAGGGACTGGGAATTACTGACCAGCAGAGAAAGAGAGGGACTGGGAATTACTGACCAGCAGAGAGAGAGGGACTGGGAATCACAGACCAGCAGAGAGAGAGGGACTGGGAATCACTGACCAGCAGAGAGAGGGAGGGACTGGGAATCACTGACCAGCAGAGAGAGAGGGACTGTGAATCACTGACCGGCAGAGAGAGAGGGTCTGGGAATCACTGACCAGCAGAGAGAGAGGGACTGGGAATCACTGACCAGCAGAGAGAGAGGGTCTGTGAATCAGTGACCAGCAGAGAGAGGAGGGACTGGGAATCACTGACCAGCAGAGAGAGAGGGACTGGGAATGACTGACCAGCAGAGAGAGAGGGACTGGGAATCACTGACCAGCAGAGAGAGAGGGACTGGGAATCACTGACCAGCAGAGAG
Source organism: Isurus oxyrinchus (assembly GCA_026770705.1). Classification (NCBI taxonomy): domain Eukaryota; kingdom Metazoa; phylum Chordata; class Chondrichthyes; order Lamniformes; family Lamnidae; genus Isurus; species Isurus oxyrinchus. The sequence continues at coordinate 130,168 of JANJGN010001439.1, forward strand.
AGAGGGACTGGGAATCACTGACCAGCAGGGAGAGAGGGACTGGTAATCACTGACCAGCAGAGAGAGACGGACTGGGAATCACTGACCAGCAGAGAGAGACGGACTGGGAATCACTGACCAGCAGAGAGAGGGACTGGGAATCACTGACCAGCAGAGAGAGAGGGACTGGGAATCACTGACCAGCAGAGAGAGAGGGTCTGGGAATCACTGACCAGGAGAGAGAGAGGGACTGGGAATCACTGACCAGCAGAGAGAGAGGGACTAGGAATCACTGACCAGCAGAGAGAGAGGGACTGGGAATCACTGACCAGCAGAGAGAGAGAGGGACTGGGAATTACTGACCAGCAGAGAGAGAGGGTGTGGGAATCACTGACCAGCAGAGAGAGAGGGACTGGGAATCACTGACCAGCAGAGAGAGAGGGACTGGGAGTCACTGACCAGCAGAGAGAGAGGGTCTGGGAATCATTGACCGGCAGAGAGAGAGGGTCTGGGAATCACTGACCAGCAGAGGGAGAGGGACTGGGAGTCACTGACCAGCAGAGAGAGAGGGACTGGGAATCACTGACCAGCAGAGAGAGAGTTAGGCTGGGAATCACTGACCAGCAGAGAGAGAGGGACTGGGAATCACTGACCAGCAGAGAGAGAGGGTCTGGGAATCACTGACCAGCAGAGAGAGAGGGACTGGCAATCACTGACCAGCAGAGAGAGAGGGTCTGGGAATCACTGACCAGCAGAGAGAGAGGGACTGGGAATCACTGACCAGCAGAGAGAGAGGGTCTGTGAATCAGTGACCGGCAGAGAGAGGGAGGGACTGGGAATCACTGACCAGCAGAGAGAGGGACTGGGAATCACTGACCAGCAGAGAGAGAGGGACTGGGAATCACTGACCAGCAGAGAGAGAGGGACTGGGAATCACTGACCAGCAGAGAGAGAGGGACTGGTAATCACTGACCAGCAGAGAGAGACGGACTGGGAATCACTGACCAGCAGAGAGAGAGGGACTGGGAATCACTGACCAGCAGAGAGAGAGGGACTGGGAATCACTGACCAGCAGAGAGAGAGGGAGTGGGAATCACTGACCAGCAGAGAGAGCGGGACTGGGAATCACTGACCAGCAGAGAGAGAGGGACTGGGAATTACTGACCAGCAGAGAGTGAGAGGGACTGGGAATTACTGACCAGCAGAGAGAGAGGGACTGGGAATCACTGACCAGCAGAGAGAGAGGGACTGGGAATCACTGACCAGCAGAGAGAGGGAGGGACTGGGAATCACTGACCAGCAGAGAGAGAGGGACTGTGAATCACTGACCGGCAGAGAGAGAGGGTCTGGGAATCACTGACCAGCAGAGAGAGAGGGACTGGGAATCACTGACCAGCAGAGAGAGAGGGTCTGTGAATCAGTGACCGGCAGAGAGAGGGAGGGACTGGGAATCACTGACCAGCAGAGAGAGAGGGACTGGGAATCACTGACCAGCAGAGAGAGAGGGACTGGGAATTACTGACCAGCAGAGAGAGAGGGTGTGGGAATCACTGACCAGCAGAGAGAGAGGGACTGGGAATCACTGACCAGCAGAGAGAGAGGGACTGGGAGTCACTGACCAGCAGAGAGAGAGGGTCTGGGAATCATTGACCGGCAGAGAGAGAGGGTCTGGGAATCACTGACCAGCAGAGGGAGAGGGACTGGGAGTCACTGACCAGCAGAGAGAGAGGGACTGGGAATCACTGACCAGCAGAGAGAGAGTTAGGCTGGGAATCACTGACCAGCAGAGAGAGAGGGACTGGGAATCACTGACCAGCAGAGAGAGAGGGTCTGGGAATCACTGACCAGCAGAGAGAGAGGGACTGGCAATCACTGACCAGCAGAGAGAGAGGGTCTGGGAATCACTGACCAGCAGAGAGAGAGGGACTGGGAATCACTGACCAGCAGAGAGAGAGGGTCTGTGAATCAGTGACCGGCAGAGAGAGGGAGGGACTGGGAATCACTGACCAGCAGAGAGATGGACTGGGAATCACTGACCAGCAGAGAGAGAGGGACTGGGAATCACTGACCAGCAGAGAGAGAGGGACTGGGAATCACTGACCAGCAGAGAGAGAGGGACTGGTAATCACTGACCAGCAGAGAGAGACGGACTGGGAATCACTGACCAGCAGAGAGACAGGGACTGGGAATCACTGACCAGCAGAGAGAGAGGGACTGGGAATCACTGACCAGCAGAGAGAGAGGGAGTGGGAATCACTGACCAGCAGAGAGAGCGGGACTGGGAATCACTGACCAGCAGAGAGAGAGGGACTGGGAATTACTGACCAGCAGAGAGTGAGAGGGACTGGGAATTACTGACCAGCAGAGAGAGAGGGACTGGGAATCACTGACCAGCAGAGAGAGAGGGACTGGGAATCACTGACCAGCAGAGAGAGGGAGGGACTGGGAATCACTGACCAGCAGAGAGAAAGGGACTGTGAATCACTGACCGGCAGAGAGAGAGGGTCTGGGAATCACTGACCAGCAGAGAGAGAGGGACTGGGAATCACTGACCAGCAGAGAGAGAGGGTCTGTGAATCAGTGACCGGCAGAGAGAGGGAGGGACTGGGAATCACTGACCAGCAGAGAGAGAGGGACTGGGAATCACTGACCAGCAGAGAGAGAGGGACTGGGAATTACTGACCAGCAGAGAGAGAGGGACTGGGAATCACTGACCAGCAGAGAGAGAGGGACTGGGAATCGCTGACCAGCAGAGAGAGACGGACTGGGAATCACTGACCAGCAGAGAGAGACGGACTGGGAATCACTGACCAGCAGAGAGAGAGGGACTGGGAATCACTGACCAGCAGAGAGAGAGGGACTGGGAATCACTGACCAGCAGAGAGAGCGGGTCTGGGAATCACTGACCAGGAGAGAGAGAGGGACTGGGAATCACTGACCAGCAGAGAGAGAGGGACTAGGAATCACTGACCAGCAGAGAGAGAGGGACTGGGAATCACTGACCAGCAGAGAGAGAGAGGGACTGGGAATTACTGACCAGCAGAGAGAGAGGGTCTGGGAGTCACTGACCAGCAGAGAGAGAGGGACTGGGAATCACTGACCAGCAGAGAGAGAGGGACTGGGAATCACTGACCAGCAGAGAGAGAGGGACTGGGAGTCACTGACCAGCAGAGAGAGAGGGTCTGGGAATCATTGACCGGCAGAGAGAGAGGGTCTGGGAATCACTGACCAGCAGAGGGAGAGGGACTGGGAGTCACTGACCAGCAGAGAGAGAGGGACTGGGAATCACTGACCAGCAGAGAGAGAGTTAGGCTGGGAATCACTGACCAGCAGAGAGAGAGGGACTGGGAATCACTGTCCAGCAGAGAGAGAGGGACTGGGAGTCACTGACCAGCAGAGAGAGAGGGACTGGGAATCACTGACCAGCAGAGAGAGAGGGACTGGGAATCATTGACCGGCAGAGAGAGAGGGTCTGGGAATCACTGACCAGCAGAGAGAGAGGGACTGGGAATCACTGACCAGCAGAGAGAGAGGGACTGGCAATCACTGACCAGCAGAGAGAGAGGGACTGGGAATCACTGACCAGCAGAGAGAGAGGGACTGGGAATCACTGACCAGCAGAGAGAGAGGGACTGAGAATCACTGACCAGCAGAGAGAGAGGGACTGGGAATCACTGACCAGCAGAGAGAGAGGGACTGGGAATCACTGACCAGCAGAGAGAGAGGGACTGGGAATCACTGACCAGCAGGGAGAGAGGGACTGGGAATCACTGACCAGCAGAGAGAGAGGGACTGGGAATCACTGACCAGCAGATTGAGAGAGGGACTGGGAGTCACTGACCAGCAGAGAGAGAGGGACTGGGAATCACTGACCAGCAGAAAGCGAGGGACTGGGAATTACTGACCAGCAGAGAGAGAGGGACTGTGAATCACTGACCAGCAGAGAGAGAGGGACTGGGAATCACTGACCAGCAGAGAGAGAGGGACAGGGAATCACTGACCAGCAGAGAGAGAGGGACTGGGTATCACTGACCAGCAGAGAGAGAGGGACTGGGAATCACTGACCAGCAGAGAGAGAGGGACTGGGAATCACTGACCAGCAGAGAGAGAGGGACTGGGAATCACTGACCAGCAGAGGGAGAGGGACTGGGAATTACTGACCAGCAGAGAGAGAGAGGGACTGGGAATCACTGACCAGCAGAGAGAGAGAGGGACTGGGAATCACTGACCAGCAGAGAGAGAGGGACTGGGAGTCACTGACCAGCAGAGAGAGAGGGACTGGGAATCACTGACCAGCAGAGAGAGAGGGACTGGGAATCACTGACCAGCAGAGAGAGTGGGACTGGGAATCACTGACCAGCAGAGAGAGAGGGACTGGGAATCACTGACCAGCAGAGAGAGAGGGACTGGGAATCACTGACCAGCAGAGAGAGAGGGAGTGGGAATCACTGACCAGCAGAGAGAGAGGGACTGGGAATCACTGACCAGCAGAGAGAGACGGACTGGGAATCACTGACCAGCAGAAAGAGAGGGACTGGGCATCACTGACCGGCAGAGAGAGAGGGACTGGGAATCACTGACCAGCAGAGAGAGAGGGACTGGGAATCACTGACCAGCAGAGAGAGACGGACTGGGAATCACTGACCAGCAGAAAGAGAGGGACGGGGAGTCACTGACCAGCAGAGCGAGAGGGACTGGGCATCACTGACCGGCAGAGGTAGAGGGACTGGGAATCAGTTAATTAAACCATAGAGTTTTCCAGTGAAGTACGAATTGTTCTGAGAGTGATTTCTGCTGTTTTCAGGGAACTGGACAGGTGAAGCTGGGAGACAGAGGGATCCGGATCCCAGTCTACACGACATCTACAAACTGGGAAACTCCGGCATAAACCATCCAACATCCCCGAACAGAGAGTGACTCGTCACACCCAGCACCCAGTCACCCACCCAGCACCCAGTCTCCCCCATCCAGCACCCACTGACCCCCACCCAGCACCCACTGACCCACCCAGCACCCAGTCACCCACCCAGCACCCACTGACCCATCCAGCTCCCTGTCACCCATCCAGCACCCACTGACCCATCCAGCTCCCTGTCACCCATCCAGCACCCACTCACCCCCATCCAGCACCCACTCACCCCCATCCAGCACCCACTGACCCCCATCCAGCACCCACTCACCCCCATCCAGCACCCACTCACCCCCATCCAGCACCCACTCACCCCCATCCAGCACCCACTCACCCACCCAGCACCCACTGACCCATCCAGCACCCACTCACCCATCCAGCACCCACTCACCCCCATCCAGCACCCACTGACCCATCCAGCACCCATTCACCCCACCCAGCATCCACTGACCCACCCAGCACCCAGTCACCCACCCAGCACCCAGTCTCCCCCATCCTGCTCCCACTGACCTCCATCCAGCACCCACTGACCCACCCAGCACCCTGTCACCCATCCAGCACCCACTGACCCATCCAGCACCCACTCACCCCCATCCAGGGCCCACTCACCCCATCCAGCACCCACTGACCCATCCAGCACCCACTCACCCCCATCCAGCACCCACTCACCCCATCCAGCACCCACTCACCCCCATCCAGGACCCACTCACCCCATCCAGCACCCACTCACCCCCATCCAGGACCCACTCACCCATCCAGCACCCACTGACCCCTATCCAGCACCCACTCACCCCCATCCAGCACCCACTCACCCACCCAGCACCCAGTCTCCCCCATCCTGCTCCCACTGACCCCCACCCAGCGCCCACTGACCCACCCAGCACCCACTGACCCATCCAGCACCCACTCACCCCCATCCAGCACCCACTGACCCCCATCCAGCACCCACTGACCCACCCAGCACCCTGTCACCCATCCAGCACCCACTGACCCACCCAGCACCCTGTCACCCATCCAGCACCCACTCACCCCATCCAGCACCCACTCACCCCCATCCAGGACCCACTCACCCATCCAGCACCCACTGACCCCTATCCAGCACCCACTCACCCCCATCCAGCACCCACTCACCCACCCAGCACCCAGTCTCCCCCATCCTGCTCCCACTGACCCCCACCCAGCACCCACTGACCCCCACCCAGCACCCTGTCACCCATCCAGCACTCAGTCACCCACCCAGCACCCTGTCACCCATCCAGCACCCTGTCACCCATCCAGCACCCTGTCACCCATCCAGCACCCACTGACCCATCCAGCACCCACTCATCCATCCAGCACCCTGTCACCCACCCAGCACCCTGTCACCCATCCAGCACCCACTCACCCACCCAGCACCCACTGACCCATCCAGCACCCTGTCACCCATCCAGCACCCACTGACCCATCCAGCACCCACTCACCCATCCAGCACCCACTGACCCATCCAGCACCCACTCACCCCCACCCAGCACCCAATCACCCATCCAGCACCCACTCACCCCCATCCAGCACCCACTCAACCCCATCCAGCACCCACTGACCCATCCAGCACCCACTCACCCCCACCCAGCACCCAATCACCCATCCAGCACCCAATCACCCACCCAGCACCCAGTCTCCCCCATCCTGCTCCCACTGACCTCCATCCAGCACCCACTGACCCACCCAGCACCCAGTCACCCACCCAGCACCCAGTCTCCCCCATCCTGCTCCCACTGACCTCCATCCAGCACCCACTGACCCACCCAGCACCCTGTCACCCATCCAGCACCCACTGACCCATCCAGCTCCCTGTCACCCATCCAGCACCCACTGACCCATCCAGCACCCACTCACCCCCATCCAGCACCCACTGACCCATCCAGCACCCACTCACCCATCCAGCACCCACTCACCCCCATCCAGCACCCACTGACCCATCCAGCACCCACTCACCCCATCCAGCACCCACTGACCCATCCAGCACCCACTCACCCCCATCCAGCACCCACTCACCCCATCCAGCACCCACTCACCCCATCCAGCACCCACTCACCCCCATCCAGGACCCACTCACCCATCCAGCACCCACTGACCCCTATCCAGCACCCACTCACCCCCATCCAGCACCCACTGACCCCTATCCAGCACCCACTCACCCCCATCCAGCACCCACTCACCCACCCAGCACCCAGTCTCCCCCATCCTGCTCCCACTGACCCCCACCCAGCGCCCACTGACCCACCCAGCACCCACTGACCCATCCAGCACCCACTCACCCCCATCCAGCACCCACTCACCCCCATCCAGCACCCACTCACCCCCATCCAGGACCCACACCCATCCAGCACCCACTGACCCCTATCCAGCACCCACTCACCCCCATCCAGCACCCACTCACCCACCCAGCACCCACTCACCCCCATCCAGGGCCCACTGACCCCCATCCAGCACCCACTCACCCCCATCCAGGGCCCACTCACCCCCATCCAGCACCCACTCACCCCCATCCAGGACCCACTCACCCATCCAGCACCCACTGACCCATCCAGCACCCACTCACCCCCACCCAGCACCCAATCACCCCCATCCAGCACCCACTGACCCATCCAGCACCCACTCACCCCCATCCAGCACCCACTGACCCATCCAGCACCCACTCACCCCCATCCAGCACCCACTCATCCCCATCCAGCACCCACTCACCCACCCAGCACCCACTGACCCATCCAGCACCCACTGACCCACCCAGCACCCACTGACCCACCCAGCACCCACTCACCCCCATCCAGCACCCACTGACCCACCCAGCACCCACTGACCCACCCAGCACCCACTCACCCCCATCCAGCACCCACTCACACCCATCCAGCACCCACTCACCCCCATCCAGCACCCACTCACCCACCCAGCACCCACTGACCCATCCAGCACCCACTGACCCATCCAGCACCCACTCACCTCCATCCAGCACCCACTCACCCATCCAGCACCCACTCACCCCCATCCAGCACCCACTCACCCCATCCAGCACCCACTCACCCCCATCCAGGACCACTCACCCATCCAGCACCCACTGACCCCCATCCAGCACCCACTCACCCCCATCCAGCACCCACTGACCCATCCAGCACCCACTCACCCCCACCCAGCACCCAATCACCCACCCAGCACCCACTCACCCATCCAGCACCCACTCACCCCCACCCAGCACCCAATCACCCACCCAGCACCCACTCAACCCCATCCAGCACCCAATCACCCATCCAGCACCCAATCACCCATCCAGCACCCAGTCACTGAGTTCCCACCATCCCCCTTGGTCCAAACCCAGGGTGACAAACGCTCCTAGCCCAGTGTCAGTCTTTGGTAGATTCCAGTGAACCCACATCTTGGATCATTTCCTGCACTGAACAATCTTTCCTCTGTTCATCGAACTTTCACCTATTAAACCTCTCTCTATAATCTCAGCCTCGGTGATGAGTTATTCTGGCCCCTTTCACCCCCACCGCAGCCCTGTCCACCGGTGTCTCTGGATCTCCCTGTGTAATGGATAATTGGAGATGACACTGGGGAAGGGGCTGGAAACAGAGAAGAGGGTGAATGGTTGCTTCTTTCAGAGTAGAGGCCAGTGTGCAGTGATGTCCCCTCACTCTCGCTATGAGAATCAATGCTCTTTTTGTTGGAGAGAACCTGGTCTTGACTGTACCAAGCAAAATTACAGAGTTTCTGACTCATACAAATCTCAGGAATGTGATAAATAAACAGGCGGCTCTTAGAAAACCCATCCACAAACATTCACTCCCTCCACCCACCGACGCACAGTAGCAGCAGCGTGTGTACCATCTACAAGATGCACTGCAGCAACTCGCCAAGGCTCCTTCGACAGCGCCGCCCAAACCCACGGCCGCTACCATCTAGAAGGACAAGGGCAGCAGACACATGGGGAACACCCACCACCTGGAAGTTCCCCTCCGAGCCCCTCACCATCCCGACTTGGAAATATATCGGCCGTTCCTTCACTGTCGCTGGGTCAAAATCCTGGAGCTCCCTCCCTAACAGCGCTGTGGGTGTACCTACACCACAGGGACAAAATCCTGGAAATCCCTCCCTAACAGCGCTGTGGGTGTACCTACACCACAGGGACAAAATCCTGGAACTCCCTCCCTAACAGCACTGTGGGTGTACCTACACCACAGGGACAAAATCCTGGAACTCCCTCTCTAACAGCACTGTGGGTGTACCTACACCACAGGGACAAAATCCTGGAACTCCCTCCCTAACAGCGCTGTGGGTGTACCTACACCACAGGGACAAAATCCTGGAACTCCCTCCCTAACAGCGCTGTGGATGTACCTACACCACAGGGACAAAATCCTGGAACTCCCTCCCTAACAGCGCCGTGGGTGTACCTACACCACAGGGACAAAATCCTGGAAATCCCTCCCTAACAGCACCGTGGGTGTACCTACACCACACGGACAAAATCCTGGAACTCCCTCCCTAACAGCGCCGTGGGTGTACCTACACCACAGGGACAAAATCCTGGAACTCCCTCCCTAACAGCGCCGTGGGTGTACCTACACCACAGGGACAAAATCCTGGAACTCCCTCCCTAACAGCGCTTTGGGTGTACCTACACCACACGGACAAAATCCTGGAACTCCCTCCCTAACAGCGCTGTGGGTGTACCTACACCACAGGGACAAAATCCTGGAACTCCCTCCCTAACAGCACTGTGGGTGTACCTACACCACAGGGACAAAATCCTGGAACTCCCTCCCTAACAGCGCTGTGGGTGTACCTACACCACAGGGACAAAATCCTGGAACTCCCTCCCTAACAGCACTGTGGGTGTACCTACACCACAGGGACAAAATCCTGGAACTCCCTCCGTATCAGCACTGTGGGTGTACCTACACCACAGGGACAAAATCCTGGAACTCCCTCCCTAACAGCACTGTGGGTGTACCTACACCACACGGACAAAATCCTGGAACTCCCTCCCTAACAGCGCTGTGGGTGTACCTACACCACAGGGACAAAATCCTGGAGCTCCCTCCCTAACAGCATCGTGGGTGTACCTACACCACAGGGACAAAATCCTGGAACTCCCTCCCTAACAGCGCCGTGGGTGTACCTACACCACAGGGACAAAATCCTGGAACTCCCTCCCTAACAGCACCGTGGTGTACCTACACCACAGGGACAAAATCCTGGAACTCCCTCCCTAACAGCACTGTGGGTGTACCTACACCACAGGGACAAAATCCTGGAACTCCCTCCCTAACAGCACTGTGGGTGTACCTACACCACAGGGGACAAAATCCTGGAACTCCCTCCCTAACAGCGCTGTGGGTGTACCTACACCACAGGGACAAAATCCTGGAACTCCCTCCCTAACAGCACTGTGGGTGTACCTACACCACACGGACAAAATCCTGGAACTCCCTCCCTAACAGCACTGTGGGTGTACCTACACCACAGGGACAAAATCCTGGAACTCCCTCCCTAACAGCGCTGTGGGTGTACCTACACCGCACGGACAAAATCCTGGAGCTCCCTCCCTAACAGTGGTTGAGGTAAGCTGCTCACCACCAGCTCCTTCTCAAGGATGGGCAATCAATACTGGGCCCAGCCCGTGACCGCCACATCCGCTGAATGAACATATGAGTCTATGAACATACGGCCAGGGGACAGGAGGAGCCTATTCCGCCCCTCGAGGTTACTCATTGTATAAGATCGTGGCTGATCTGATAGTAACTTGAAATGTGCATCCCCCCCACCCCTGATAATCTTTCCTTGTTTACCAAGAGTCTGATGCCCTCGGAGACTCTGTCTCCACAGCCTTTGGAGTTCCTATACTCAACCCCCTCGGAGAGACAAAATCTCCCCTTATCTCTGTCCTACATGAGCGACCCCCTATTTTGAAACAGTGACCCCCACCCCTCCCCGTTCTAGTTTCTCCCACAAGAGGAGACACCCTCTCCCTGTCCCACCCTGTCCGAGACCCCCTCAGGTTCTTAAAGCTTTCAATTGAGTCGCCTCTCCCTCTTCTACACTCCGGCGGGCACAAGCCTAACCTGTCTGACCTTCCCTCATAAAACAGGCTGCACATTCCTGGTGTGAGTCTGGTAAACCTTCTCTGAACTGCTTCCCAAGTATTTACATCCTTCCTTAAATAAGGAGACCAACTCTGTACACGACACTCCAGATGTGGTCTCACCAGTGCCCTGTACAACTGAAGCATAACCTCCCTACTTTTATATTCAACTGGTGCGTAATACCTGCTCAATTCATCTGCCAACTCCTTGTTTCCCATTATCAATTCTCCAGCCTCACCTCCTACAGAGTCAGCGCTCACTTTGTTAATTTGTTAACATCTTTAATTTGTATAAAAGCTCTTACTCTGAATAAATAGACATTGGCTCTCTCACCTTTTGCTGTTCCTGGCATCTTTCCAGGCCCCTGGGTTATCTCTACCCTGCCTGAACTTTGGGATTTCATGGTGTCGCCCTCTTCAGTCTTCGTGTCTTTATTAAGGTTCACGACCCTGAGCAGCGCCTGTCCCTCCGTCCCAGAGTAACCCTTGACCCTGAGCAGCAGTTGTCCTGAGTGACCCCC